>JAAZTK010000005.1:0-53917 GCA_036507255.1 Megalothorax incertus | reverse complement strand
GAAGGAGAACAGTAAGCAGCCTTCCAGGGATTTACTCTTTAAGATGAGCAGGAGATTATCAGTAGCACGCCAAGATGTAAAAACTTAAGGGATTGTCTCTTAAATGGAGATGACATGACATGGGCCAGCCCAGTTTGATTTGAATTATTAAAAGAGCTTCGGGCCGAGGGCCGAACTATAAAACAGAAAGCTAGAGGATCTATTTTTATTTGTTTAAGGATTCAAATTTCAAGATCTACGCGTACAAGTGTTTGTTTAGTAAGTTGAAGAGTTCTAAAGAGAGCCTGAAGATCCTCAAGTACAAGTGGTTTTCAAATGCAATTAAAAAGTGATGAAAATCAGAAAGAGGAGGAGGAGGAAGAGAGAGACGCGGGTGAGGTCGGGCGCATGCAGCGGCCCCAGCCGAGTTCAGAAGTCGAGGAAAGGTGTGGCCCTCGAATTTTATAGAGAGGGAAGTACATGAGGATGTCAGGCATAAAGAGCGTACAAAGATATATGGACTTTGAGATGAAGAGAAGAAGCCGAGTAGCTTAAAACGGCGAAAAAACATTTAGATGCACGGAGAACCCTTGAAATAAATGCAGACTATTAGTACAGTGTATTTTAGGTCTCTTTTTATTATAAAAAACTCATGATCTTTACCAATCTTAAGTTGAAAGCAATTACAAGCTTGAGAATATCCGGAAATCATTCTAGAATCCTTTCCTGGAATGAAAGATTTGCTTTATTTTTGATAAAAATTGATTCTGAAAAGGCTATAATGCAATATACAGTACTGTATTACGGAATACAGTTATATGCAAGTTTTTAGTTCAAATGGCTGTCTGTATTTCCATTAAAGATCATTAATATTCGTGTTGTGAAGAGTCCAAATGATCAGTTGGAAACTTGGGACTTGGGAGAGTAATGTGAAGGTGGAACATGCGTTTTTAGCTTGACCGAGAAGACCACACACAATATATATTCAAGTCTAGCAATAGGAACATGTTGGAAAGCTAATCCTAAGTTTAGATTTTTTTTATATCAAAAGGGACATAAATCCACAAATCCACCTTCAGATCCACTCGAGAGTTTAAGGCGTATTCAATTGATTCGACACTTTTTGTGCTAGAATTTGTTTGTAACGCCAGATTATCCAATCATGAAAATAACAACAACGTCGTATACAAATATCTGTATATTGCAAATATTAGATATATTAGAAATGATATTTTATAATTAAATTCTGAATATATTTAACATTTCCATTTATAAAAATTTGGTTGTAAAATAGATTAGATTTAGGCCGACTCGACAAGTCTAATTAAAGATCTAATCCTATCCTAGAAATGGATCTATGATTATAGAATTGAGAACAGCTTATTAGGAAGAATTCCTCCACTTCCGGAAAAATCTCGTGACATCCGGTCCGAAATTTGGACCAAGACCTCAGAACTTTGGAAGATCTGATTTCACCCCGAGAGACAATTTTACTGCATACTGCCAAAAAGTGCGGTAAAAAAAATACATTTAAAATTGTAAATTCGACATCCGGTCATTTTTGTCCAGTTTAGAGTTTCAAGTCATTTTTGGACTACCTCCGGTCACTTGGAGGTCCCTCCTCGTCATCATCTGACGTGGTCCATTGTCATCATTTTAATATCAAATTCCTGGAAGTTGGACCGGATTTAAAAGGTAAAAATTTGATTTTTTAAAAGTTGAACTGTTAGGTATTATTTTTTCAAAGTGATTCTTTTAAAAATGATTGACCTGAAGTTTGGGTGCCTTCAGGGTCAGAAGCTGGATTTTAATATTTTTTTTGTCTTTCTTTCAGGTCTAATTATATAAAAATCAAAATGTCTCTCTCCAAATCAGCTACCGACCGTGTATTGTTTAATGAAGACGTAAGATTCTATTACACAAGTTACAAATGAAGATTTATGATTAATTTAATTATTTTTAAAAATATTTAAGTTAATTTTTAACATTCACACAGTATCTGGACATGATTTTTCCTTACCTCTCGACCACCGACCTCAAAAGTGTCCGCCTTACGACTCCATTCTGGACCAAGATCGCCACCAAATTCCTCGGTCGAAAGTCTTTCAAACCCATCCGTTTTTCCGACCTCACTCGTGAAGATTGGGTGACCCTGAAGAAGGAGATTGAAGCTTTCAGGCCAGAAGAAGATCCTAGGATCAAACTCTTTCAAGGGTTTCATCTGACTTGGGTAGATGTTGCCATCATGGATTATTGCAGCTTTATGACACCCTTCAAACCCTCCAAAATCATCATTTCAGGCCGGGATGTTTCTCCAGGGTCATCTCTGACATCTCTCCTTACTCCAATCTTGGACACTCTCTCGGATCTTACCCTTGAAATCAAATGGGATGTTTTAATATCTGATTTGCCCCTTCTGGGTGGGATTGCCAACCTCCAGGGGATGAGGCTGAAGCGTCTCAACCTTCAAATCTGGAAAAATGATGATAATTTGATATATCGAGATCAATGTTCCATCTTTTTGAATGATCTGCTAGCAAATCAAGCTTCAACCCTCGAGGAGCTACATCTCAATTTGGAGACCAATGTTTTCAATGATGATTATGGAGAATCTTTGATTCAATTTCCAATCTTTAACCGTTTACATTCTCTTACTCTGACCCCAAGATTAAATCGAGATCAAGATCCTTCAAATAATTTTCAAATATTCGACTTTGGGCAAAAATTCCCAAATCTTCTCCGCTTGGAGTTTAATGATATTTTCCTGTGTGAAATGTCCGGAGATTTTAATTGGGAATTGGCCCAGAACAATACTTTTAAACTAACCAGAGGACACCCTTTGAAAACTCTCAAGATTAACTTTACTAAAGAACATATTGATGTTACATTCGATAATCCAATTGAATTCTTTAATAAACTCCGGATCAGTTTCCCCTTGGTCGATGGATTCACAATTCAAGGTTTATTATCTGATGGGGCAGAGATCCCTTGGGTGGACACCCTGAGGAATCTGGAGATTTCTGGCTATTCTTTCACTTTTAATTTGGTTCATTTGAAAAGTAAGATCCTAATTTCTTTATGCTTAAAATATAAATTTTAAATATTCATATTAGGTAATATATTCAATGTAATTTTAGAAATCGAGATTTTGCACTACACATTAGAAAATGGCAAGGACATTGAGGATGTTAATGGGCTCATCAACATGCTTTTAGAGCATTATCAAGAACTTCCTCATCTCAAGGAATTTCAAATTTCAGGCTTCAAAGTAACTTGTATAAAATCTAATTAATTCTTTAATTAAAACTATTTAATTTTGAAATTATTGTAAAACAGATTACCGTCGAACAAATGATTCAGATTCAAGAGGCACTTCCTCCTCAATTTTGGGGCATTCTTACAATCAAAGAATCTACGATTAATTAATTAATTCCAAATTCCAAATACTAAATACGATTTAATTACAATTTAGTTAGTTAATAATAATTAATTGGCAATTCTTTCAATTTCTATTCAATTCTTTGCCTTTGAATCAAATTAAATAAATTCAGAATTTATAAAATTAAACATTATTGATTTATTGGACAGTTATTTAAACTAGACATGTGTTACATATATTAATTAGGTGTCGATTTAGCCATTTAATTAAGTATAATTTAATTGATTAGCCACAGGAACTGTCAAGAGGTCACAAGAGGTCAATTATCGACGAAAACGTTTTTACTGCAGCTGAAATTATATGAGTTTAAACTCTGCGAAAAGTACGGGTAATGCAAAATATTTCAAATTTATTTTGGGGTCAATTTTTGTCCAGGTTTTCGCCATTTTTGGGCAACCCCTGGACATTTTGAGGACACTCCTCATCATCATCCGACGCCCTGGTCCATTGTCAACAATTTAATATCAAATACCCCGTACTTACACCGAATTTGAAGGTAAATAACCCAATTTTCATAAACAGCTGATTTTTAAAAATTTCAAACTATTCTTTTAAAAATAAACATCTTTAGCTCTAATTAATTAATAACTAATTAATTACTTTATTGTAATTGAGTACACGCTAATTAAGGCATTATATAATTATATTGGTCCGGGATTGTATAAACTGTCTATTTCGAATTATTTTGAATTCATATTTTTAATATTGTTTTTTTTTTCAGATTTTTAATAAAGGTCGGATTGACTTCTTGGGTCATCATCGCGTCGGTCATCATGGGTCATGCTACATCCAATCTACTTGGTAGCTACAATGAGAACAAAGCCCATCGTCCAGAAGAGACTGTAAGGCTTCATGCCAATCATGTTCGGCTCCCATTAACGGATGCTGGAGGTGGCCTAGGACATCGAGGAGATCCAATGTGCCTGGATTTTGAACTCCGCTTCCTCGATTGTAATTTGTATAATCTAATATTAATTACTTTAATTAATTCAATTGCAATTAATTCAAATACAGGTGCCGAGGCTTATGGTCCGATAATTGGCGAGGAAAAATGCAAGTTACTTTTTCAAGATTTTCAAGAGTGCTCCACCAAATGGAAACAAGTACTATTTAATAGGATACTTAATTACCTAATTATAACGGCTATTTTTTATTATGTTTTTCAGTTCAGAAGGATTCAGCATATTCGTCAAGAGAGGACTAGGCAGTTCATCAAGGGTGCCCTTGGTCTTGGCCCTAAAATGTCAATGTGGGAAGAATCTCCAGACCAAGATTCATACCCCGTGGATTCTTATGATGAAACTGAGCCTACCTATTGGTACTACAGCCCTTGAGATCGATCTTAATAAGCACAGGGGTGGTTCAGAGTGAGAGACATTAGTCAACATTATTTAAAACCTTTGTAAATTCTCCTTTATTTCAATTATTAGTGTTCAATAAATAATAATCTAGTTACAGAATGAAAGAACAGTATCAAAATATAATTAATTAGTATTACATTCAATTAATTGTGGTTTGGTTCAGTCTTTAAGTGTTCTCCGAGCAGATCTTCCACCTCGAATCCCTTGGCTTAATACACGCTCAGTTCTTTCCCCGATTTTATAGGAATTCCCTCGAGTTATATCCCTATCCTTTGTCTACAAATGCAAAATATTGACATTTTAGCATGAATATTTGTTAATTAACTCGCATTTAATTTACCTTGATACTAGAATGACCCATATCTTTGATTTGAAGCACATTATATTGATTTACATTCGAATTTCCCTAAAAAATAGAAAATGAATCAATTTACAATTTAATATTAGGCTTTTAAAGTCAATATAATCTCTTTACGTAGGCTTCAGATGTAGATAGGTCGGAAAAATGGTCTGAAAGATCAGAATCTTCATCCTCTTCGTCAACAACCCCTTTAAAAGCTTGCCTCTCTTCAGCAGCCAGCCTCCTCGCCCTTATTTCCTCCCGCAAATTGCCTAATCTTCCCCCTTTTTGAGTCAAACCCTCACAAATACTCCTCACATCAGTTGTAATCATAATAGATGTAGATTGGAGCTCGAGTAGGCTTAAATGAGAGCTTGGGGGCCTATTTTGAAGGTATGTAAGGGCTGAATGATCAGACTCTGCATCCACCGTAGATGTAATCTCTTCCTCCTGATCCCTTTTCAACAGCCCGAGCTTTTGGATCACATTCTCCCCCTTTGAAATCATTCCTAACTTTTCTACAGAGTCGATGAACCTCAGGGGGAAGCCGAGTGAGTCTTGAAATGCCGTTAGAACACTGTAATCCCGTCCACCAGAGAGTAGAGTTATTGAAATACCACGAGATCCAAATCTTCCAGCTTAAAAAACCAAATTAAATACAAATTACATCTAAAAATGTCTAAATTTCTCTACCTCGACCACTCCTATGAACGTAGGTGGCCAAATCAGTGGGGCAGTCAAAATTAACGACTAGATCCATGTCCTCACAGTCAATTCCACGTGCTAAAAACAATTTAAAAAATTAAAAAAGGCCTGAAAAAATACTTTAAATCAATTTGTAGCCTATTTTACACACCTGCAAGATCAGTAGCTACCAGGATCTTGGTCCTACGTCCCCAAATCTCACGAAAAGACTTGATTCTTTCCCTTTGAGGCAGAGCACCAGAGAGGAGGACCACAGAAATCCCTTCAGCCTTCAATTTATCATATACTGACTCCGCTCTGAATGATTTAATCTTATAAATTAGTATTTACAATGGATTAACATAAGTATAAAGTAGTACCTCATTTGTAAATTGCAAAATATCGCAGCTCTCGTGAATTCCACACTCGCAAGAATCCCTTTAAGGCTTTTGTAAGCTACATTGAAATGTTCTTCGCCGTTAAGCTTCCCTTTAACCTTGTTCATTCGGCGAGAGTCCAATGCAAAATGATTTATAGCAAGTAGGACGGGCATAGTCTTATTCAGCTCAATCTTGTGTGGATTCCTCATCAGTTTGACCACAAACTCGTCCATACCCTCTGAAAAAGTCGATAAAAAATTGTAAAAAATGATTTAAAAAGCACTGGAATTAACTAGAAGATCCTACCTGGATAAGTAGCACTTGAAGCAATGATTTGTACATCCTCAGATAGGGAATTCTTAATGAAAAGAATATCCTGGAAGAATGGGGACTCTAGGAGTTTATCCGCTTCATCCAGAACAAGTAGATTTACATTGGATAGATCCATAGAATGTGAGGTAATTAGATGTCGGATCCGACCTGGTGTCCCAACAGCGACCTGTGTATCCGTCTGCCTTGTCACATCCCCCAGAATTGGCAACCCTCCAATGTAATTCTCAATCCGAAGTTCTAGGAATCAAAAAAAAACGCTTTAAAACCTTTCATTTTTGCAATCTTTGGATGAATTTTTTAAAAAAACCTTTAAAAGCACCTACTAGCTTGAGTACTTCGGTGCTTTGATAAGCAATCTCCCTTGAAGGTGCGAGGACAAGTGCTTGAATAAAGTTATTCCCGGAAGATACCCTCTCCAGGATGATTATAGAGAATACAAGGGTTTTCCCAGTCCCAGATTTAGCTTGCATGAGGAGATCAACCCCACATTTGCCAATTGGAAGAGCACGAGATTGAATTGGTGAGGGTTTAAGGAATCCACATTGTGCTAGACCTTGGAGGGTTTCTTCAGATAGGTCAAATTTCGAGAAATCCATGTTAAAATCTCTCCCTTCGAGTTGGACATCCGCTGACCTTGCTTTTTTGGACAGGTCATGAGCAAGAAGACTTCCTGGGTCCTCGGGGAGGAGTTCGGTGGGTTTTTCATCCTCCAGGTCAGTCATTTTGGTCATAATATGAGCCTGGAAAGAAAGAAAAAGGTCTATTAGATATTATTATTGCATAAATTAATGAGAAATTGATATGCAACGGAAATATGTTCTCATTTGATGATTTGTACCATTGACCTTGAGTTTTTCAAGTGCAGAGATAGCGAGAAATTAATATTATGCAATTTATGAAATCCTAATTATTCTTTATAGATTTATATTTTGAATCTAAATCCATTTCTAAATATTAATGAAATTTAAAAACTAAATAAGTAAACTCTCGTGTAAATAATGCAAGATCCTTTTGTTCTCGTTCAAACCCGAGAGAACCTTCTCGGGATACTATTAGCCCGATTCCCGTATTCTGCAAATGTAAACTTGAGCAAATTCCATTAAAAATAACCCTTTTTTGAATTTTGTAGGTATATAATTTGGCTAAAATGGGCCAGCAAGGCCGATTCAGTGGAGATTTAAAGTTTTACAGTCTTTTTGGGCGGATTAACGAACAGGCCTGGATTGTTTCAACGTTTACAAGAGAGGTATTTTAATTTTTGAATGAAAAAAAATGAATTAATTAAAAATTCAAAGGATTATGGGGTGGATTTGAATATTTCTGAACCTGGAGAATGGACGGAAGAAGTGGAAGAAGCATTTGCTACCACTAAAATAATTAATTGGGGGAATTCATATTGTTTTGCATCGATAAATCGACGGATTTCTTCCCAATTGAGCCAATTAATCAAAGTCAGGATTGGGAATCAAGTGGCCGTCTCCCCATGCTTATTCTATTACATGGAGAGAACCCAAGCTCGTCATTTGACAATACCGTAATTTAAAAATCTAATTAAAAATGGGCCAAATTGGATAAATAATCCTTTAGAACCGATCTTGGTCATGGAGTACAAATTGAGCCATTAAAAGGAGCCATTGGAGTGGATTTCCTCACGAATAATTTTGCCTACACTGTTCAAGGGACAAGGGAATTAATTACAAAACTTTTGGACCAAAATGAAAGTCGAGGTGTCTATATTCAAGGTGTACCCGTGTCAGGGGTCATCCTAGCTTCAAATGGATTTATTGGCTACCTCTTTACATTGGAAAAACATCGAAACAAAGGATATGGAACTACCTGTACAAAAGAATTATTAAAGTCCCTTGCAATTAATGGATTTATACCTTGTTCTTGTGTTGAGACGAGGAATTTGGGTTCAAGGGCTCTTCACGAAAAAGGGCTGGGTATGGTGGTGTCACACGAGGTCGATTATGTCATTTATCAAAAGCCTAAGATCACAGACAATCTAAAAATTTAAATAAATCCACAAAAAAAAATTTAAAAATTGTAAACATTTTGCAAAATGACAAAAATAATGACATTTGCATGAAAAATAAATCAATTAATTAATTTACCTGAAAGTGGAGGATGCTACGAAAGCCCTCAAGCTTCCTTAGTGTCAACAATCTCCTCCGGAGTTAATTAAAAACAATTAAAAAAATTAAATTGCAAATCCGCAGACCGATTTTTTCAAATGGGAAGATTTCGCGCATAAATCGTGCAAGTTTTAAGGATTTTTCAAAAATTCGATTTCCAAAAATTTAATAATTAATTAGTAATTAGTAATTACTAATTACAATAATTAATTAATTACCCAATTAAAATGTACAAGAGTTCCCTTTACAAGGTGTATTTAGTTTAATTTACTTAAAAAACTTAAAAGCATAAAAACTCAAAATATGTATTCGATTGAAAAGTAACGTTTTTTATTTCAAGGAAGCCAACAAATTTTGACAGGGATTTTGATTCTTAATTTTAAACAATCCACTTTTTAATTGGCATTTATCAATTTAAAATTAAGTACATTAAAGTAATTACACTAGAATTTAGATTCATCCCCATAAAAAATGACTTAATTCGATTTAGGACGACCATAAATTCCAAATCTAAAGATTATAATTATTTACGTCAATCAGCTCTGGCCTGAGCCTTTGAAGTTTGAGCACTCGTAATATTAATCAATTGGAGTTGGGCACACTCCACTTCCGGAGAATGAACATTCCATACGTTGAAGAGGATGTCATTTATGTACGGACACAACCGCCTGAGCTCCCCTTTGAACCTCGGGATATTTTTCCAGAGGCTCTAGAGACTCCATTGAGTTACAAATGCATCAATGAGGATCTATCCCGGCATCAGGACAGCTCCTTTGAGGGGACATTGGGAGGAATAGGGGCTGACCCCGTGGGGGAGTCCTTTCCTTTGTAAATCAACCCTCATTTTCTCAATTTCCCCATTCCGCAGAGCCTGTTCCATGTCCAACAAATCCCCGAGTGTCTCATGTAGGTCAAAGTGCGTTGTAAGCCTTTGTGAGTTCCTCCGGAGGTTGGCCAGAGCCCTGGGATATTTTGAGGGGAACCATTCGGGGAGAACAAAGGTCAGAAGTGGCATCCGCTCTTCCATCTTGCATTTGATTTCCCAAAGCTGACCACTGACCCTTGAGGTCAATTCTAAAGCATTTCAGTACATCTTTTTGAAAAAGATGAAAGAATTTTACTAAAATGTAAATTATAAAGGCCAGCAGTTGAAGGCAGAAGGATTGAAATTTGAAATATTCAAATCCTGAGTTCTGAGATGGGCATCATTTGGAAAGTTGGAAGGGCTTATTTTAAGGACCTCATTTTAACCCGGTTGACCAATGACCCCCCGGTCCAAACCTTTGAACGATCGTTGACCGAAAGTTTACAAATGTTGGCAAAACCGTCGTATTTTGCAAAAATTCTGCAATTCCCCCGAAATTCCAAAATCTCAAAACTCCCCAAAATGTTGGCTTTCGACAGGCAGTGCCTCTGGATTTATCTTCATTCTTCGGGTAGCATTCCTCTCGTAAAGACGTAAAAAAACAATACTTTTTGGATCCCGGTCCAAAATCCACCCCAAAAAGGTCCGGCTGACCTCTTTTCCTACTTCCGGTTGACCTACCCTCCTTCGGGAGATGAGAGATAAGGTAAAGACCTGTTTTTATTACTATTTTATACGTTTTTTCAAAGGATTCCCATTATTTACATTACACCATGCGGTATTTCGCGTTCAAAAATGGCCGATTTTGAAAAAATAATTTTTGAGCCGGTTTAAGTTTTTAATTGTTTTTTAATTGCTTTTTTACCTAATTTCGTTTTTATTTCAATTTAAAATTAAAACGTGTTTGTAACGTTTTTTCAAAAACATGTGGCTTTTCGCGTTCAAAAATAGCCGATTTTGAATTAAATCGTTTTCGAAAAGTTATTAATTGTTTTTTAATTGAAATTAATTGTTTTTTTTTGTTAATTTCAGTGGCGGAAGAAGCGTATGCGGCGGTTAAAGCGCAAGAGGAGGAAGATGCGTGCCAGGTCAAAGTAAACCTCGGTGGAGGACCCCTGGACACGGCTGGAGACCCCTGGAGACCTTGTAGGACACATTTACCATCATTAATTACCTAAATCAGCCTCCTCCACGTCACCACAATTAACTCTTTTTTCTAAATGGCAATTTTTGTTAAAAGTTGAGAAATAAATGCCTAAAATGGATTTAAAAAATTCAAAAAACATTTCATGAAGAGTTGTAGACAAACGTTTATTTCAATTAATTAGACGTATATTTAATTAATTAGAGTTAATTAGGGCTAATTAGAGGGTCGAATTGAATTAAAAAGCATCATTTTTAGACTTAATTAATTAGAATTTGGATTTTAAATGGGAATTTACGTGTATTTCGTCAGATATTGATCAGATTATAATTAATTGGGTATGTTTTAGACACTCTTTAATTAATTAGATTGCTTTTAGTGCTTAATTAGGGTGGCTAGGTCCATGCTAAACGTTTATAAAACGTATTTTTACAAAAAGAAACGTATTTATTTGAATATCTAGTCTACTTTTAACAAAAAAAACAATACATAGGGCTTTAAAGAGTCTCTAAATAATTAACGTAGTTTCTTAACGCCTAATTAGATAATTATATAAATGTAGAAGTGTCCATTTCAAGGATCTGTATATATATGTAGGTTAGGATCGTAGTACGTAAGGTATTGTTTTTGGGGTCGAATTTAATGGGATTTATTTACAACAATTGGGTGTAGTTCGAGGATTTGCATCGGTGGCTTGGAGTGTCCTTCCCTCACGTTGTGGACCTCCCCCTGATTCACCTTTTGGGAGTTTCTTGGCTGAAAAAACAATTTAAAAACGTATTAAAAACGATCAAGTGTCCAAAAGCCGCTTGGGAGGGTTCGTGGATGCGTTTTGAGCCACATATTTGTCCGTTTTTACCGAGAATCGTAACACTTTGGACCAGAAATTAAGAATTTTGGAACATGACTCCTCCCCCTGTGGTCATGGGGGTGGGCGGAGCATAAACAAAGGTCAAATTCGAATTCCGGAGGTCAAATTACCCCCTAGGACCGAGTTTCAGCTCAATTAGACCCATAGGGAAAGAAATTGGATAAGCTCCTCTCACTTTATCCCCCATAACTCTGCCCCCTTTGACCCCCCACCTCCCCCCTTCGAACTTGACCTGACCCTTGACCCAATCCACCTACATACCAAATTTGGTCCAAATCCGTTCATAATTACGCGAGTTATCGCGTGGAGGAGGGACGAGGGAGGAGCGGTCGGACTTGACAGACAGAGCGAGGGTATAGGGTTCGTGGCCCTTACGATCCACGAACCCAATTTTAATAGAATTAGCTTAAAATCTCACCTATGGCAAGGAAAATGTCTGTAAATTGTCAAAAAAGGTCAATTAATACTAATTAATGTTAATTAATGGACAAAGGTCCCCTACCTGTGACATTCATAGCGGTTTTAGCGGATGTCTCCATAAATAAAAGTCCATTCTCGTCAGCATATGCCAGTGCTTCATCATGATCCACCATTCTTTTTGCTGACAGGTCTGGAAATTGATTAAAAAACGTTTTTAAAACCTTTTAAAACGTTTTTTTAATTGATTTAAATGTCTAAAAACGTATACCTGATTTGTTCCCAGCAAGGGCAATCACGATCGAAGGAGAAGCTTGACGCTGGAGCTCTTTTACCCATGTTTTTGCCCTTGCAAACGTTTCCTACGGGGGGAAAAACGATTTTAATTAATTAAAACGTTTATAAACGTTTATAAAACAAGTTAATTGTCTTATATTTATTAATTGGGCTAATTAGGTTCAGAAAACGTATTAATTAGGTCATATTTTAAAAAATGGCGAGTAAAACGTTTTAATTGTACACTATTTCGATTAAAAAATGTTTGTAAAACGTTTTTTTGGGCTCCTTACTTGATTGGTAATGTCATAAACGACGATGGCTGCCTGTGCCCCTCTGAAATTAATTAAAATTAATTAAAAACAATGCATTTTGACTTAAAAAAGGCCCAAAAACGATTAATTACCTGTAATACATTGGCGCTAGGGAATGATACCTTTCTTGACCAGCTGCAAAACGGCACAAAAACGTTTTTAATCAAATTTAATGAGGTTTAATTGACATTTGACCTAACCTGTGTCCCAAATCTCGAATTTGACCGTAGTGTCATCCAGCATCACCGTTTGAGTAAGGAATGCAGCTGAAAAACGTACAAAAAAAGAATTTTAACACAAATCCACATCAAAATGTCAAAAATGATGATTTTTAAGGCCATTGACAATTAGAACGCTTTTAGGCACTTAAATCTTTGTTGGACAATTATATGACCATTAAAAATCGATTAATTAATTACGAAAAACGAAAAACGTAAAAAACGTTGAAAAAAACGTTGATTAAAGATTTTAAAATTCATAATTTCAAATCTAAACAAAATCCACCACAAAAATTCGATTTTAAATCGATTTCAAGGGCAATTAAAACTTTTTTGGCTCAAAATCTTATATTTAATTACAAATTTGTGAATTATAGACCATTCTGGATAATTTTGGACCATTAAAATTGCATTGACATGCATTTAAAAATTTAAAAAAACTTGTAAACGATTTGCATTCTAAATCCACGTCAAAATGTCAAAAAATTTAAAAAAATATGAAATTATAAACGTTTTAAGGGTCAAAATCCCAGTCCAACCCAGACCCAGTCCAAAATTGGACATTTGTGGACCATTTTGGACAATTCTGGACAATTAAATTAATTAAAAACGTTCGAAAAACGATCTTATAAATGTCCAAATTCAAATCTGAACCAAATCCATTAAAAATTCGTTTTTAAAACTTTTTAGGCTCAAAATCTTTGACCCAGTCCAAAATTGGACATTTGTGGACCATTCTGGACAGTTGTGGACCACTATGGACAATTCTGGACCATTAAAATTTAATTAAAAAGGTTTTAAAAACGTCCAAATTGACCAAATTCGGAAATCCACCACAAAATTCGAATTTAAAGCCATATTAATGACAATTAAAAACGTTTTGGGATCAAATCTTCGACCCAGTACAACTATGGTCAATTCTGGCCCTTAATTGACCATTCTGGACATATTCTGGACCAATTCTGACCATTAAAGTCGCTCTGACATGCCTTAAAAATACAAAACTCATAATCGACCTTAAAACTGTTTTGGAATTAAAAAATACGTAATTACCTCCAATGGTTGACTCTTGGTACTCGTGAAATTGACCTTTTACGAAGCGGAGGACAAGGGATGACTTGCCCACGGCAGACTCCCCCAGGAGGACCAGCTTAAATTGACAAATCTTGTTCTGTGGTGGCTGTTGTCCATTGTTGGAAGGCCCACGAGGACCCCCGGAGGATTCTGGTCGACTGGCCATCGTCACAAACACCCACTAATTGACCTTGACACTTTAAAACGTTTTAATTAATTAATTAAATGATTTAAAAACGTATTTTTAATTCAATTTTAATTAAATTCAATGGTACGGCCCCCTTGTCATTGAAGGATGATAAGAACTGGAAAGTCTTTAGCTCCATTCGAATGGGTAGGGGTATTAAGAGAACTCGAGGAATCTTTAAAAAACGTTTACAAAAACACGTGGAGTGACACGTAGTTAACCTCTGACCCCATCTTTAAAAAAACGTTTTGGACACACATGTCCATGTTAAGTCAAAACGTTTTCCCAACATTGATTGACATAGATACTTGTAACGTAGGGTCAACGTTTTCTCGGGGAAAAAACGATTTTCCGAATTTTCCGTGTTTAAAGAAAACCGTGTCAAATCAAAGTGAACCGTGACCTGACCCTGACACTCCCTCAATCTTTGTGGACACCCTCCGTGGACACCCCCTCCGATGGCCAAAATCCCGTTCCTCATCCTCTTGGGGGCGTGTGTCCTCCTAAGCTCCGCCCTCGCTCGACCTCAGGAAGAGGTAATCATTTAAATTGTATATTAATTAATTGACCTTTGACCTGGACATTGTTGCAGGCTCCTCCTCCTCCGGCTGCCGAGGGTGCCCCAGCGGCCCCGGCTGATGGCGCTCCTCCAGCACCTGAAACTCCAGCCCCTGACGTAAGTTTTTTAAAAAACGTTTGCAAAACGTTTGCAAATTTGATGGCTAAAGGACAATTAATTAAATCCCTCTCGAGGGTCGACGAGGTCTTTTGAAACGTTTGAAAACGTATTTTCATCATTTTTCTCGATTTTTCAAACGTTTTGCGACCAACAATTTTTTCGAGAACTGGACCTGAATTTAATATTGTTAAATTAATGGTAATTCTATTAATTGTCCATTTCAGGCTGTCCCTGCAGCTCGAGCTGATCCACCAGCCTCAACAGGAGGCCCCGTAAGTGCATAAACACGTCTATTTAAATTTAAAAAACGTTTTGAAATTTGAAATCTATTTATATTTTAAATATTCGTTTTGCAATTATAGGGTGGTGACGCAACACCCGGAGGAGGTGGCGAAGGTCCAGCGGCGCCAGGCCCAGCGGAATCCGGAGGTGGTGGTGGTGGTGGTGGTGGAGAAGCCGGTGCGACCGAAGCGGGAGCCACTGACCTCATCAGCTCTAAACTCGTCCCTGCCATCCTCATCGCCCTTGTCACCCTTGTCCAGTAACCTCCCTCCATGTCCCATGTCAATCTAATCCAAAATTTTACATGTACATAATTGACGCGACGAAGTCGTCACGTATTCCATTGTAAAACGTTTTGAAAATGTTTTGTAAACGTTTTGTAAATTAAATAAAATCACGTATTTTTTTCAAATGCCAATGACACCCCTTGAGATTCAAGCTAATTGCGAGATTTGTGCTTATTTTTAATTGTTTTTTGTGTAATTAGTGCTAATTAAATACGTTTTAATAGGCTAATTGTGGATTTCTTGAAACGTTTAATTAATTGCGTATTCTGTCGTATTTTATTTCAATTTCATTCGCCAATTCCCTTGCATTAAATACTAGCAATTTACGTACTAATTTAATTAAATATACGTTTTAAAACTATCCTAATTAGGTATATTTTAGACTAATTTTGCGGCAGTAGATTTAAATTAAATTAAATTAACCCTTTGATGGCCATAAGGGTCCATGTTAAAGTCATAGGGTGTGGAAACGTTTTTTAAACGTTTTAATTCAAATTCTGCACTGGAATTAAATAGGAACTGTATCACAGATAATCAACGATTACTAATAGGATAACTAGATGCAAATACGTTTTAAAAACGTTTTAAATACGCTTTATAAACGTTTTAGAGAGCAAAATGTACAGAATTTGAGGAGTGGAAGGCTTTAAAAACATATGTAAAACGGCCTATTGATTTAAATGTAATTTAATGTGTACAAAATGATAATTTACTCGTTTTACGTTTAATTTGTGGCTAAATACGTTTTGTAAACGTTTTATACGTTTCATTTAAAATTTAAATATCGTATATTCGTATGTAGATATAAGAATTATAATTAAATCTAATTAAGTACAGATTTCGTTAAAGGCGTTGAGATTTTTACATTAATTGCGTATCTTTTTACATACAAATGGAATATCCGATGACTTAGAATTTAGAGTTTTTTTTGCAGGCTTAGATTTAAGCATTTAATCGATCCATTTTAATTAGTAGTTCCGTGTGGGATTAATCAATCCGTGTGGGATAAATGTTGGGCAAACCCTCAGACGGACTCATCGTGGAAATACCAGCTTGTCTTTTTCGGATTCTGACAATTTACAAAGAAATAATTAATTAGAAATAACATTAAAATACGCTGAAATCCCCCATAAATCACAAAATTCGGCCATAATTCGTTAAATTCCACAAAAATGCACTCAAATTTGCTTACAAATCCCTAAAATTCCCCATAAATCCTCTAAAAAGCCATAAAATCCTCTAAAATTGACTAAAATTCCCCATAATTCCCTAAAATCCTCCTAAAATGCATTAAAATTCTTCAAAATCCCTAAAATTCCTAAAAATGCACTAAAATTGGCTTAAAATACCATAAAATCCTCCCAAAATACACTAGTATTCTTCAAAATCATTAATATTCTTCTAAATACGCTTAAAATTCGTTTAAAAATCCCTAAAATCCTTCAAAAATGCGCTAAAAGCCTAAAATTCCTCAAAAATTCCCCCAAAATTCCTCAAAATTCTCTAAAATCATTACAATTCCCCTAAAAATGACTAAATTTCCCCATATTTCCTTAAAATCCCCCAAAATCCACTAAAATTCTTCAAAATACGCTTATTTCTAGTAAATCGTACCTTGGAACAAGTTTTAACGTAAAAAGCATTATCCGGTGGCCTTTTCTTCTCCTTACACGAGCTCAGCATTGAGATTATTGAGAGGCAGACTGCAGACACGGACAGAGCAGGGCTCCAATCTAAACAAAAAACGTTTTTAATACGTATTTATCATTGAAAATCATTAAAAATCAATTGCAAAACGTTTTACAAACGTTTTAAAAACGTATTTCAATCGTAAATCAATCCTTACCATCAGTTAGAATGCTCAGGCATATGTGACCTACGTAAAAATGCAATTTTAAATCATTATAAAAACGTTTCAATCGCTTAAAACGTTTGAACTAATTTAAAAAAAACGTTTAATTACCGTTAGAGTATACATGCGGATGTACAGGAATATTCTCCCCGATAAACGTGACCTAAACGTTTAAAAAACATTTAAAAAATATTTTAAAAACGTTTTATTAACGTATTTACCTGTGGAGAATCAAATGGATAGCGTGAACCAAATTTAAATTGAAGGTAAAACATTTCCCCTTCGTATAACGTGCCCTCAGCCCCGAATAGCTTAATAGTCCATCTAAAAACGTTGCAAATACGTTTTAAAATACGTTTTTAAAACGTTTTGTTAAGAACCTTACTCATTTAATTGCTTTATAGCAGTTTGATCGATGTTTATCCCAGACGGTGGTTCATTTATCATGGCCATAAGTTCCTTCTGGAGTCTCCTCTGTTAAAAAAACGTATTTAAAACGATTAAAAAACGTTTAAAAATGTGTAAATATACGTATTTTAAAATTAATTAAAACGTTTATAAAACGTACCTCAGCTGGAGAGGATGCGGAAGTTGTCCCAATGGAGAATGACATTTGACCTTTCGCCGTCGAAAATAAAACGTTTTTTACACCAATTCCTGAGCCTAAAAACGACTATTAATTATCATTTTTTAAAAAAAACGTTTTAAAAACGTTTTTAAAATGTATTTTTGCAAAAAAGAGCTTACCAAAGGTCGAGGGGTCAACGAATTTAATTTCAAAGGCAAACGTTTTGAATACGTGGAAGAAATGTCAATTTCAAGGGGTTTTCAATGCTCCAAATTAGCTCAATTAATTATCAAGAACCCATTACGAATTAAACCACGCAATTTCACGTAATTCCGCGTATCTTCACGTTAAAAATGTCGATTTTTTCGCAAAAAACTTAAAAATTGATCAAAAAATGCAAAAGAATGCAAAATCGTTAGTTTTTGAGTTCCAAAACGAATTTAGGCGAGATCAGGGGGTGGGGGGCAACGGAGGGGTCTTCGAGGAACGTCACGACACTAAATTTAATTAAAATTATGTAATTAATCCACTTTTTAATTAAAATTAATCAAAATTCTGAATTCTTTGTGAAATGTTGATTTTTTGGATCCAAAAAACAAGGGGCAGGGGCAAGGTTTAGTTTTATAATGAGTTTGAAGGTTTGCAAATTAAACGTTTTAAAAACGTTTGATTCAATTCAATTTATTCAATTTATTTTAATTAATTTTAATTAATTCTAATTAATACAATTTGAATCCATTAAATTAATACAATTATTAGCCTGAACAATGTCTAAATATGTCTAAAATTTAATTGAATAATCTTTGTAAATTAATGTAAAATCAAGTATAAAAAGAAAGTAGAGAAAGTAAGTAAAAAGTAGAGTTTTTTTAATTTTTACTACCTACAAATTGTCTAATTAATTAATTAATTAATATTTAAAATTAAGTTGTATTTCGATTCGAGTCTTGTCACTTTTTACCATCAATTTTAGATTATATCACCTATACTTATATACCCTAATACCTAACTTACAATAAATACATGTACAAACTTTCACTATCCACGAAACTAATTAATTAATTAATTAATTAATTATTCCATCTCGATATTCCTTACATTAATTTAATTCAATTTAAATACATTTCTCTCTATACTTGTATAATATACCTATATTTGCAAATCTAAATTGTATTGTACTTGCGACATTAAATTCTAATTTATAACAATACATATATCGATCCCTATTCCTACAATACAATTTAATTTAAATACAGACTTGATTTAAAATATATTCGCTCCAATTCCCCACTAATTAACTTAAAATACCTTCCTAATTAGCCTAAATAGACTAAAAAATTTGTAAAAACTCGTAGTTATTTCCAATATCAATTCTAATTAACATCAACATGTATCATTTATACACGTAGTTTTTTACCTAAACCTGTTCACAAAACTTGATTTAATTTTACCTTTTAATTTAGACCTAAATTAGACAAAGTTTACTCTCAAAGCTCTACATATTTATATCCTAAATCCTAAATTGTTTTACAGTTCAAAAATGAAGGATTTAATCAAGATTAGACAGGATTTAATTAAGGGGATTTAATCCGATCGTGTGCAATTAGAGTCTTTGAGCAAATCTCACAATCCTGCGTTCTTTTCATACCTAATTAACATTATGTTGAACTTTAAATTTAAATTATAAGCCTCTAGGTTAAATAAATGCAATAATTAGACGTAGAACAAGTTAGGGATGACTGCGTAATTAAGATTGAACGTTAATTGTAATGATTATTAAATAATATACAATAAATGGGGATCTTCTTAATGGAAATGTAGGTATTTAGTGTTATAAATGATCATAAATTAACGAATATTAATGATTGTTTTAAACATAGGTACATAATACTAGGATATAATTAATTAAAGTTGATTACAAAACGCTTTAAAAGGTTTTAAAACGCTATTTAAAATTTTAAATACGTATAAGGATGGGTAAATATGATATTTTTTTAATTAATTGATTGTTCTACGATTTAAATATGTATTCCAAACTGTTTTTAATAAGTATACTTGAAATTGCACGTATTAAAATTAATTAAATTAATTAAATTAGCATTAAATTCAGTCAGTTTTGGGCTATATTTTAATTTTTTAAAGGTTTAAATGAACTGGCGTATGTGTGTAAAAAGCTCTTAAATAAATAAATAATTGACCTAGGTCATGGTATAGAGTGTCAATGGCACATGAATACATTTTAGAACTGGATTTCCTTTCAAAATGAAGTAATTTGTGGCATTTAATGATTGATAAAGAGTCGACTAGAACTGATGTGTTGAAAATGAATCCAAAGGTGGATAAATGGTTAATTTGAACATAAATTAAGCCTCTCAAGACGTTCTAGAATTAATTAAAAACTCAATAAATATGGCAAAGAATTGTTCTTAATTGGCAGGAGTTGAATCATCTTAATTAGTACATACATATCCTAATAATTAGCCTAAAAATCCCCCCGAGTTGGCGTTCCGTTTGCTTAAATTGGGTTAAATCTTTCGCCTAAAATCAAAACTGCCACTTTTTGGGATGCGACGATGATGTACTTCCTCCTCAAATGTTATACCTTCAACCGTGTAGATTGTAGCCTCTGAAAAACAATTAAAATTAATTAAAAATCGTCAAAAATGTAATTTTTAAAAAGGGGTAATTTACCGTGAGGGAGCTCGTAAATCTTTGGGGGTAGGTCGGAAAAATATTTGTGCTTCAAGGCTTCATCTGCCTGCAGTCTAATATACCAAAAATTAATTAAATCCCATTTAATTGCATTGTTAAGAACACGTACCTTATATCAGGATTCAATTGTAGTAGTCCAGATGCGAGGTGCTCAGCGTGTACAATATCGTATAGCCTGGGGAAGGCTAGACCTAACTTTTGTGGCTTATAAATTCGTTTAACTTCTCTCGAGTAATTGGCGAGTGAGGTTACACCTTCCCAGGACTTTTCGGTGGGTGTCCCAAGTACACGGAATATCTTATCCAACTGGTCAGACACGTCACGAACCCCAGGGAATACAGGCATCCCAGTTAACATCTCCACAAATATACATCCAACACCCTGAAATGACAATTTAATTAATTAATTAATTTATTCTAATTAATTAATTTATTTATTCTAATTAATTAATTAATTAATTCTAATTAATAGAGATTGAGAAAAATATATTCTAAAAACTTCATTTCATGCAAATAAAAATCTAGTAAAATCAGGCTGGAAAAATCTCTTAAAAATCACCAAAAATATCCATAAAAATGTCAAAAATTGCAAATTTTGTCGGAGAATTTTGAAAAATTCTTCGATATTTCATGTAAATTTTGCAAAATTTTGCAAAATTTCTCTAGTTTTGGGTATTTTTTGTAAAATTTTTATGAAAAATTGAAGAAAAAAATCGAAATTTTTAAAAGATTTTATGAATTTTTCAAATTTAAAAAAAAAATCATTGAAAAAAGGCCAAAAAATCAACTTTTTGCACTAAAATTTGCAAGATTTTTAACGGATTTTGTCAGATTTTTTGAAAATCTTCAAAAACCTTCAAAAATCTTTGAATTTTCGAACAAAATCTCGATAATTTGCGATCAAAATCTCGAAAAAAATTGATTTCTACCTCGAAATTTATCTTTATTTCACAAAATCTTTAGAGAATTTTTTTCTCGATCTCTATTTATTAAATTAATACCTACTAATACCTACTAATTAGAAGTATCTATTAGTATAACTTACCCAAGTATCTAGGCTAGTGGAATACTCGGTGGAGCCCAGGAGGACGTCTGGGGGACGATACCACAGTGTTACAACCTCATGGGAATAGGTATGACTTGGCACAGACTTGGCACGAGCCAATCCTACAAATTACAAATTAAAAACAATTAAAAAACCCTTGTAATCTTCAATGGCCTCCTCAGAGGCCCAGATTTAACACAAAAAAAAACCCCCACCAAAATCCGCGAGCTTGAGTTCTCCACCTTGAGAAATTAGCAAGTTTTGTGGCTTGACATCCCGGTGGAGGATCCTTCGACGATGGCAAAATTCCAGCCCTCGGAGGAGTTGGAATAGGAATAATTTGACATTCCGTGGGGTAAGTCCACCTGGATGCCTCTCCAGATATTGGGACAGATCCGTATGCTGTGAAAATATATCAAAATATTAATTATTTCAATATTTACAATGTTTTTTTCAATGTTAAACTTACGAGGTATTCTAAAAACAAAGGTGAGGGTATGTCGAGTATGAACAATGTCATGTAATATCACGATATTCGCATGTTTCAGGTCTTTCAAAAGCGAAGCTTCGCGAATCGCCTACAAAAATCAATTAAAATCACAATTAAATCAAGTTTAAACACGTTTTTAATGAATATTTACCGTAAAGGGTGTCCCCTCCTCCTCCTGGAGCCGAATCTCTTTCAGAGCTACCACTTGGCCGGTTAAACTGTTAAAAAAACAATACCCAAATTAATTTAAATCCATTTTTATAGCTTTTTAAGCGGACAAACCACATTAAATTGAAATTCTGTATTTTCAACACTTTTTGGCATTGATTGATTCAACTCTCGAGTCTCAAAGGGCCTCCAGAACCCCGGACCTGGAGGATTTACCCGTTTTTTTTGGAGCGGAAATCCGTACTTTTAGCCTATAGAATATAGGGTTTGGCCTAATGTGTTAACCCTTGCGTTGAATTTCATTTGAATTTGCAAAAAAAGCATTTTGGAACTCCAGGAAGTGACTTTTCGGTGCTTATCTTGAGCCCAGAACGGCCCTGGAGGAAATAAGAAAGTACTACATAGAGCAATGGGGTGCCTTAACCAAGTGCCAAAAATTCAGTTGCAACACGACGTAGAATAAATCAAGCATCATTTGACTTTTCCGGGACTAAAACTCCGTAAATTGCAATTATTTCTTATCTTAAAACGGTCCAAAACACGAATTTGAATCCCCCCCACGAAATTAGTGAATTTCCTCCTTCAAATGGGAATTAATTAAGGTAGGTGAGAGACTGAAAGTCCCATTTTTTTGATTGAATTTTAGTCTAGAATTTCTTGAAGAAAAACCCACCTTTTTTTTTAAAAAAAAGTACCCAAAATCAATTCCAAATTCTTCTCAAAACATGTAGACAACATCTCACTCGTGTGGATCTCTTGCATAATGTATTTAGGGTATATCAACATACGAAGAGTGTACGGCTCAATCCCATTTCATCCAAGAAATCCCACTCTCGTAGGGTACAAAATGGGGAATTTAATGGAAATCCCAATTCCCGATCGATCAATACTGAAATTACACATGTGTGTATCTCCACACCATCCTATCGAGCTATAGGAAAGGATCCATAATCCGATTAGACAAAGATCCATCCAAATTCAGACCAGTTTAAGTTCATTTTGGTCGTTTTTGAAGCCTTCCAGAATCCAGAAACCCTTGTAATTTGCATAGGATCAATTAGATACTTATTATAACCATAATCTTATTCTTCCCCAGCTCAATTCGAAGCAGATTCACAATTTCCTTCATTTAAAGCACCCAAAAAGCCTCCAAAATGGTCACAAAACAAAGGATTTCAAACTTTTCCCATTAAATTAAATCGGAGACTCCTCCTCCACCGTTAACAATTAACATGATGGCTCCCACAACTCAAATGGGATGACATTTCTCATCCATTTCGTTAATAATAGACTCCCAACTTCTTACACAATCCCCCAGAGTCCTTTCATTTCAAATATACATCGTATATCCCCCTTTGAGCAAGTCTGAAAACAGCCTCATTATAAAGTAGTGTAAAATGGCCATATGTCTCACGCAATACCCCCCGAAAGTGACCAAATTGGATTGGTTTTAACACCCGGATTCGGTATAAAATGACCATAAACTACTAATAATAGTAGTAGGTGCAAGGTGCTTTGGACAAGTGAAATTCGTGTCAAAAACTCGGGGAAAAATAAATAAAAAGTCCCCCCCCACGCAATTTGGGGGCCGGAAACAGCCCCTAATCAATTGTCACCAATTAGGCCAGAGCGGGGTCTAAACCTCGTTAAACCGGGAGGGGAGTCGAGACCATAATCATCTCCATAAAGAGATATATACAGGGCGGGAGGGTGGTCAAAGACGAGATTTCCCTCAATATATTCCAAATTTCACCCCAAAAGCAATACCAATTATTACTAGAAGCGAGAAACAATTCCTCCTCGGCTTATCTTACATCACCCTACCACGGGCAACCCTTTTGTGAGGTACAGATTGGTCCTCCAAGTCGGAGAAACGTCTTCAGATTACCATCAATTAATTTCCGATTCTTCCGGTGCCTCCGAGGACATCAAACCATCAAGATTCCCCAGGATTCCTCCTCAAGATGCCAATAATTGGGCACAAAATCATGCCAAACCAGGATTATTTCATGAGGAATTGAAGACAAGCGGTAAAAAAGGGTGACAAAGGAGGAGTGACAGCCTCCACCTCCCCCAACTATTTACTCCGTGTCCTTTTTTGGCCTATACTGCCTGTAGTATGACTATCTAAGAGCAGAAAGTGCCTTTTTTGTGAGAGCCGGGTTCCGGGGAGTCGTCGGAAGCCACCGGAGGAGAAAGAAATCGATTCTTCCCATGTTCTCCCCGACTTTCCCCCCTCCGGGTCTCTCTCTTTCGGTTTTTCGGTCTTTCGGAGAATGTCAAAAGGAAGATCTCAAAGAAAAGCCGAAAGGCGAACACATCAACCATCAGACTAGATCAATTCCTATATTAATAGTGCCTATTCTTATTAGAAATAGGAAGAAATGGAAGGATTTATGCTCATCTGGGTCTGTACAAAATCTGACATTTATTCCGCTATTTTTGGCCATTGGGGATTAAACGATGAGGCTGGCGGCGGCCGCCCCCAAAGGGGAGATATGAATTTCTTATGGGGGATTTACTGCCTAAGAATGCATAAGAATAGTCTGAATATTCATATTGAATCATGTATGGTGTGTCAAAGGTGGTTAGATTTCTGGATGAGAAACTCTCCAGAGGATGCCAACTCCCATTAACTCCAATCATACCTCCATATACCTATCTGTAATACAAAAAACCTTTATCCATCTTTTTCCAGGAATCCTGGATCTCCAGAATGAAATTAAATACGAGTTTAACTCAATAATGACCTGATCCTTCCGCCATGAATAACTAGGAGTCTAAGTAGGTGCAATGCACTTCAATATATACCTAGATAGGTCTAAAAAACACGCTCTTTTTGTCTAAAAGGCTCAGACTTTCCTCAAGCATGAAGAAAGAGAGGATTAGACCAGATTTCTCAATACCTACTACTACTACCTATTGCACAATGCTAATATCTTTCAATCCGAGAAGGATTGGGTATTACAAATGCATAGAAAGAATACTCGAAGGAAAAAAGAGCATTATTTCTCGCAAGATTAAATCCCGAACACGCTTCCTCCACTTTCCCCTTAATTGGATACATCTCATTCTCGACAATACTATCGTAGAAATGAATACAAAACTTTTTAGAATCTCAAAAAGAGTCAAAAGGGTTCTCTAAAATACAATTTACTCATGAGAATGCTCTTAGATCCTTCAATTCTTCTGTAAGGAGCTCCTCCTCCGTTAAGAATGATTATTTCCCCGTTCAGAATCGAATTAGATGGGCATTCTCATGTAAATTTAATTAATTCAGACTTTCACTTGCCCCAATTCTTCAAAAGTAGGCACTTTCCATTTAAAAGACCCTTTATTTCGTCAAAATATAGACTTTAATTCCTTATAAAAGCCATCAGGCCATCAGCAGTAGCAATTTTAACTTTTTAAAGTCTTTTAAAGCACTTACTTGCTCAATCCTTTGTAGACCTGGGCGTAGGACCCTTCCCCGAGTTGCTCCAACTTCACATAAGCTTCGGATTTACCAAATGGAGAATCACCCTGAAATAAAAAACAAAAAAAATGCATTATAAATTGTGTAAATCTACACTTTTGTACTCTCTGAACTCATATTGACCCTTAATCTTTGAGAAACCTTTGAGAACTGAAACACTTTAACGATTATTAGCCCTTAAAAAGTCCTTTCAAGCCCCGCTTTTGTGCAAGGAGCAACAAAAGTGTAAAAATCTCGAGAAATAAAAAGAATCTTCGACGGCCATCAAACTTTCTTCAGAACCCCCCAAAAAAACAAACACTTTGATCTTTATAGGGCCAAATAAATATGATCTGGACAAACGGGAGCTGCCCTCAACTTCTCCTCGAAAAATATCTTTATTTACACAACCTATACCTATACCTTTGTCTATTTACTACCAATTCACTCTCACCCAATTTCATTCCCTGAATAAACACACCCCACCGTGTTTGCCTTTAATTAAATTGATTGCAAAAATCTAAATATAACTTGAACAATTCCCACAAATTCCTCTGACTCGATTCCCCCAGGAGGTACATAAAGGTGTATGATTAGGATTAAGTTTACATGTCACTCTGTGTCTTAATCTTCATCCCACCCCCCTCAAAAATTCCATTTTTATTTCCCCTTGAAAAATCCCAAGGGATATCCCAATTCCTCAAGTTTAAAACTCCTCCCGAGTGGAAAAACCTTGAAAAACACACGTGTGAACCTTTTATTTTATTTATTTTTACCCATTTCATCCCATTCTGGACCTTTCCGTGACACACCCGGAATCCAATTTGCACCTCAAACCTCCAAATTGCATTTCAGAATTCTACATTTCTCAATTTCTTAGAACTCAAATGCAAATCCCACCCCATTTCTTCCGAGAAAGTGTCAATCAACAAAATTCGCTCCCATAATCTCCGAATTCGCACCCAAAACCAGAAAAATGACACTTTCAAGTGTTTGGGGACACCCTTCGAGTTCAATTCCATTTATTCCATCTATTCCAATAGATTCAGAACGGCTATAATTCATGATTCAAATCAGATACGGCCATTTCCTTTCAAAAAATTAAATTAATTCCACTGTAGAAGGTCCCTATTCCGCATATGAAAAAATAGTCAAATTAGGTAGGTAAAATGGTTGAAACTCTTTCCAATTTAAAACTAAAAATACAATAGGATAGCTGCCTAAGGGGGATCTCCTTTTGTCCATTCCAATTTCAATCCTCCGAATGAATAAATAGGATTTCTTTTGCCAGGATCCTCGTATTAGATAGGAGTAGGATATTAAGGATGCGGAGGATGTTGAGAAATTATCGATTTCTGATTTGATTCTTTCACTCGACTTTCCCCCTATACTTATACATAGTCGTATATGGAGGAAATTCCTCCAAGCCAGGAGAAAAAAACACTTTCCATTTCTATCTATCTCCTTATACTACTACTACATACGAGTAGTACAATACTAGCATCTAATAAAATAGAATAAAATAGTTTGCTTTGTTCTACGACTTTCTATTTTTCTTTCGGCCTAAGGACCTAATGCAATCCCCCCACCCCACCCCGCTTTGGTCGCATAAATTATTCAAAGGGGACAATCCTACCCACAATTTACTTATATTTCTAAAAGAGTACAAACCCCCCAGCAAAAAGCTTCAATCTCACTCGGAATCAACATCAAAAAACACCCAAAATGAGAGCCAAAAAGGAATTGATTTTGGCTTTGATTCTCGGAAAAATCATCAAAAGAAATACATCTAACATCTCAAATTCTCAATACACTCCTAATAAAAGATAGGATGTTTATACACAGCAAATCCAGATCTCTATATAATTCTAGAAATAGTACCCACCTCGGAATAAAACACCGAAATTAGACTGGGATAAATCCCGGGCAAATCCCGAGGAAAAGCAGCCAGCTTTCAATCACCTTTTCCTCCAAAATCCTCATTCAAAACCTCGATGAAATCCCCCTACAAAATCCACAAAATTGGGAAGAGTAGGTGGGATTTGAAAGAAAGTAAATTGGGTAGTGGGATTTGTGTGCAAATCTCTGAGCTGGCTCAATTTGCAACAAAAATGTATTCAAAACAACCTCAGAATCTAATCTAATTTAAAGTCCTACGGATCCTACGGCATATTTCAGGTTATTCAACTCGTCATTGCGAAAAAAAACTAGTCAAAATGCGTAAAGATTTACGAATCTTGCCATAAATTCTCGCCAAAAACATATCCGAGACAAGGTTCTTAATTAGCAGTTAAATCACCCCGTCATAAATCAAAAATTTATCAAAAAAACTTTCTTGAAACCTATCCAAAACATATCTTCAGCCACCCTAATTAAGATTAAGCTTCCGTCGACTTCCTTCAAGCTTAAATTAAGCTTTTACTTGCAATCTTATTGTGGTTTTAACGTCAAATAAATACTCGCTAAAATGACGCGAAATAAACCTTTGTCTGGACATGTCATTAAGTCAAAAAGTTGACTAATGGTCTCTCCAATAAATCCTAAAAAGATCCAAAATAACTCTAAAATATCTTAAAATCCTCTCGAATGAAATCTAATACAAAATACACATTTCTGGCCATTTTTTGAATTTTTTTCCATCAAAAACTTTGAACTTTCCCCGCATCCTTGTGTAAGTTAGGTACTTTGGCTCAAAAGGATTATTCGGAGGTACAAAAAAGAGTATTTCCTTCGTACTCCTAGCCGTGTGTGTGCCCTAGCTGGACTGTACGTGATAGTATATGGGAATTGAGAGATGTGACTTAAATTAAGAAGTAGCCGCACGCTCCCAGAATAAAGGAATTGAATCAACTCGATGGATCTGGATGGTAGAAAAGGGAAACTCCATATGTCAAAGGAGGCTAGATGGCCAAAGAGCACCAAAATTGCAATTCCCCGCCCCCCGCCTCCCCCCAAAATCCCGCCGGACCTCACAAACAACATAAAGATCGGCGGGGAAACGTGTTAGTGTGTAAAAAACACAACCCTTCCAACACCTTGAAAAAAGACTATATAACATTAGGCTATGCCTGATTGGAGCCTCTCATACTCTACTTTTTAGGATTTAGACTACACCCAAGTATAGCAAAATAGGTATTGCGATGTGCATAATGCAAGGGCCATCTTCTAATACCTTTCCATTCCCCAATTCTATTCCGATCTCATCCCAACACAATAAAATCCCACCCTTTCTTATCCCACCTACGAGTATGCCCAACCAAGCTCAAATGCATTTAGCCAGGGAATTTTAATAGCTTAATAAATTCTTACTCTAGGACCCCTCCATACGGGGAAAGGTCCTATACTTACAATATAATAGGTATAGGTTTGTTAACCTATCCAGGAATGAGGATCTCTCAAAAAAGGGTGTTTTGTACAACTTGCAAGTGTCTCGTGTAAGGAGAAAGTGCTTAATGTCAACATTTGGTTTGCTCCGACACTCAGAACACAGCTGCTAATGCAAATTCCCCATTCCTTTCCCTATATAGTATTTCTGGATGAATTGCTAGAAAAATTCCATCCAAAAGCCGGATAGGAAACCCTATCCATGTCCCAATTATCCCTATCCGGGGAATGCAATCAAACTCTACGGATGAAATTAATTAAAAAACAACAATTGCGTCAAAACATCAAGCAATCTCCCCCTTGATTCTTCCAAAATTCCAATCAAAATCAAAAGACCGAGTTCATCCACCAAATTAATTTGAGATCCAACCCTCTTATACCTAGAACTACTACATTTTGACAAGCTTCATAAAATAATATTATTCGGGAGCTCCAATGACGCAAAAGCCTCTATTTCATCCGAACAATCTCATAAATCTGAAAAGAGATTAGACCGAGTGGCTTATGAGGAATATATGACTTCATTTGAGCTCAACTACACAAATTTTTAATGCTACATTTATGAGATGAACCTCCAACGCATTATTCATTCCCCAAACTCTGACTTGGAGCTTTTAATCTGCGGATTCATATAGGATTCCCTATCTCGTACGTTAAGTTGACTTCATTTTGAATAATACCTGACTCAGCCCTACCCCAGGAGACTCTCCACCATTCACATTCACAAGATTAACTCTATCAAATGGGCATATTAATACTGCATAATTAACAAACCTCCATCAAAAGAGTCCATTTGGCGTAACTGGTTGGGAATCATAGGTGTAACGAGAAGAAATGTCATCCGAGAATACAAATTCGGTTCTTCCCGGGTATTAGCAATAGTAATAAGAGCACAAAAGGAAAAAAGCAATAAAATTCTCACATGTAACATGTGTATCAAATGACCCGATCTCCCCCGGGTCTCAAATGATCCATTTAATATGGTATGGTACATTGTCAGAAGCAAGATGAAAGTTGGAGAAAAATTCCTTGTACAAATGAGCTTCGGGGACCTTTCGGACATTCGGATAAATGACAAAGTATGGCTGCCCAGACCAGAACTAACTTCTTCCCATGAGGAATTACAGAAATTACAGGCCCATTAACATGCGGCTATGCCCTTTGACCCTTTAATTATATTGACTTTCTCCGTACAAAAAAAAAACAGATTTACTCCAAATTTTTCCCATTTGATTGATTCCTCCGACCCCCAAAAATTGCGAAATTACCCAGAAATACCAGAAATATTCCAAGTCCAGGCCCCTCCCAATCATAATCAATCATTTCCCATAAAGTTCATTGCATAATTCTAACATTTTTCTACTTTTATCACCAATTTCCCAACCCTTTAATGCTATACGGATATTCCTAGATTCTAACCCCTACATTTGCCCTACTTTCACCCGTAAGATCAATATTGTTAATTAAGCCTGTCAATCTAAATTCGAAACACAAACTTCCCCTTTGAAAAAGCCAGTTTCCCCTTTTGAAATTTACCAAAACTCACCAAAACCTCACACCATACCCCTTCTAGGCTCCTCTTTATGATTATTACACTCTGTATGCTCTTCACATTCATCCAAATGACTTTTTCCCCCACCCTCCCCCCAAAAAAGAATCAACATTCGGCTTGAAAAAACAGATAGGGATTCTAGGATTGTGTTTTTTCAAGGGAATGGTTCCTCCGAGGAAGAGGAAATGCTCAGTTTTTATGCAAGCTGAAACATGATCGCTTCTGCATACTTATCAGCACATTTAGGATCCTCCTACGAACCTTCCCAGTGTATTGCAATGCAAGTTATTCAGTCAGGGGAAAGGAACAGCTGAAACTCGGCAATTTGCATTTTGTATTTTGTTCTCGGAGCCTCCTCGTAAGCTTTTATGCAAATTTACTTGTGCGAGGATAATGAAAGAGAAAGCAAAATTCACTTTCCGACCATTCTGCAAAATACAAAATACGGTACTTCATTTAAATCCATTGAAAAATCACACATTATTTGTGCCCCAATTGAAACTAATGCCTTTTTACATCTGTACAGTAGTACTGTACATAACTCGTACTTACAATAGAATACTCGAATAGTAGTAATCGTATGTCCATATATAGGTAATCTTTAATCAATACCTATCGCATTGTGCTCAGGCTGAAGCTCTTAGTTGAATTAAATGTCGAAATTTGCAGTATTTTAAGAGTAAAAATTGCGTGTTTGGTTCCACTTGATATAATTACATATGAATTAAATGATTGACGGAATGCCGAGTGATAAGACCATAATTTTTAAGATATTAGAACTTACCCCGAAAGCAGAGTATCTTTTGGAACGTCGATTCTCCCGGGAGAGGTAGACTTCAGACTTTGGGCGTGGAGGTTTCTTTTTTTGGCGGAGGATAACGGTTGGGACTTCTTCTTGAAGAGGCTCTTGAGGACAGGACTCGGAGGAGGGTGATGGGAGGGCATCCAGGAGTTTGGTGTCGGATGAGACTGACAACTGGCGGGGAACGAGGTCATTTACTCCTCCCCCATGGCCATTCAGGTTCCCTTCTTGGTGCCAATCTGAAATAATTCAAGAGCAATTCATTAAATCCTTGTGACGAAGAATACTGCCATTTAAATGGCTAAATCTACGCATTTCTAGATAGGTACTATATCCCATGGGAAGTCAACCCAGAATTGGTCATTTTGCTACCACTCTCGCGTTAGAGGATCTCCCCCTTAAAATCCCTCAAATTGAATCCAAAGTGCTTGTTTAGGCTCTTAGATCTGTCCAAGTGATGGTCATTCACAAGATCCTTTCCTAAAAATGTCTCTCTGGTCCACCGTCCAAAAATAACCGCCCCCTAATCCTCTTAATGCACATCTCCCAACTCCCTTTTATAGGACATTTCTCTTTATCACTCTCTTGGCCAACCTTTTACACACGAGATCTTCAAATCCGATGAATCTGAGCAAAAACAGTATTTGCCAGACTAAACCCCCTTTAATTCTACCACTTTTGACCCCTAGAAAATAATAACACATGTCAATTGCAGCTATCCTCGTTCAAAAATACAAAAAATTGAAAAAACCACACTTGAATCTGTTTAAAAAAATATTAAATGCTTAGTTTTGAGCCTAAAATTTAAAAAAAGCGCTTTTAAAAACAATTCTAATTTCCCATTTAATTTTGGCTAATTAAATAAGGTATTTGGTGGATTTCCCAAGCCCTCGAGGGCCAAAGATGTCAAAATTGTCAAAAAAAGTCAAACTTTTTAACCTGAGCAAACTTCCAAAGTCCAGAAACTGCCAACTTTCACTTGATTTCACTTTTTCCAAAGTTCAAGAAGTTCAAGTGCATTTTTTCATATAAAAAATTCAAAAGTTCCAAGAATTCTGAATTTATAATCTGGAAAAAGTGCTCTTTCTCATCTTATGATAGAACTCTATCTCTAGAAATTAAAGATGCTCAACCATTAGCTAGTTTTATGTATAATCATATGATCATTTCTCAACTGTCACTCCCAGATCAGCTTAAAAGCGGACTGACGGAGCCCGAAAAGACAGCTGGCGGCCGCCGTCGGGGGAGGAAGCCGCGGGTTTTAACTCCCGAAATTCGATCCATTAAAGCATTAAGCGAACCTGGAATAAACAACTTTCACTCCGCCTCAGCATAATTCTAATTTGTGAGCTTCGAATCCCCCATTAAAACTAATTACAAACTCTGGTCTGACTCTCCTGATGAGGAATCATGATTCCTCCCATCAAAACTTTCATATTCCCGGAGAATTCAGCTCAAAAACTAATTGGAATCGAGTTGTATTTCAATCATTAATCTGCCTACAATTTCAATACGAAATTTAATAAAAGGAGATTAATCTAGGATAATTCTTTGGGGTAGGAGATTAGCATAACTCTTTTAAAACGAGCTTAAATTTCACATGTAATTTAATACGGCCATTAGACCATTTTTTAATCTTCAAAACAAGATTTCCCCGAAAAGAGATCCATCTCAGCCTCCTCCTCCACAAATCCCGCATCAAAAGAAACCTCCAAATTACTCTAAGCTAATGGTTTCAGGCCTTATATGTACAATATAACTAATTCCTATACTATCCTATAATATCCGTATAAACTAATGATTCTTATATCGTGTAGGATATAATAAGGATTTGGGGTGCACTTTACTTTACTTTATTTCAAGTTCTTTGAGTCGAGTGCACCCGACTCCAACAAGCGTAACGCGTATTAATAAAACAGATCCTCTCAATACTCTCTCGTAATACTCGTAGTAATATTAATAAATTCATCTCCCTCGGAGGAATCTTTAATTACTCTCCCCCTCCTCCTCCACCACTTTCTCCCGGCCTCCTCCACCTCCTCCGCCTCTCCAAAATTATCGAGTAAAAGTAATAAAATAATCCAAAAGCCGGAGGAGTCGGGAGGGTTGCAATCAGGCAATTCATTCGAGTGAACGCTTCAACTTGCTACACTTAAGTCACCGTGTAGAACAATACCTCACAAATTAATATAACTCTGAGGAATTACGCGCACTTCTTCTCAGACTCCACCAAAGCCGAAGAATTTTGAATGAAATTAATTAGAGTTGGCTCAGAATTTTGATTGGGGATTTTTCGGGAATTTTGAGAGCACTTTTACCCCATTTCCTCCAAAGTACTTGGTATTTACATACTTCCTAGTTTCGAACACTCCCCCTAGCTCCTAATGCCCGGGGTTTTGTATTTCGGGTTAAAATAATGCGCGTTTTCATTAGAGGAGAAGGGGGAGCTAATGCATTTCAGCCTCCCCCAGTCTAATTCAATGTAGATTCTAATGTTACAATGTTTTGAGGGCTAAAATGCTAAACCAAAGGCGATAATGGTGAGCTAGAATTACCACATTAATAAAAGGAACCCTCCTTTACACACAATATTAATTTATACCCAGCTCGGTTCATCTACAAATCATTTCTCTGAGCATTAAGTGCTACTTCCTCGTGAGGAAACGCTCCTCGAACGGTCCTAGTCAGAAATTACATTATAATCAGAGTCTCGAGATGAGATTCATGTCCTGGGGGGACTCTGAATAGTGATTGGAATTCAATCCACGGTCCTCGGGAGTCGAGGACTTGGCTTTTGGTGCCCTCGAGGTGAGTTTAATTGCATCCTCCGACAACCCCTGGATGTCAAATCCATCCAGAGAAGCTCTCCAGAAGCTCCAAATCGATCCGATTTGGATTTTGGAGATTAAGTCGAGACTCGAGTGCTAAACTTGATATAATTATGATGGGGGGAGGCCGAGTAATTATTTTGAAGATGCAAATGTACAGATTATCATACATTTTAACACATTCAAATCCCATTGAATCTCTCAGAGATTAAACAGAACCATGATAAGGAACTTGGGGTTGAAACCCACCCGGAAATGCACATTTTTAATGGGGAAAGTGCTTGAGAAAGTGGCATTAAAAACTATTAAGACTGTAACAGTACCGTAACCCCAAGGGGTATGGGCCCGGGTGCAATTATCTACACGGGTGCACCCAGATAAACTTATTCCATTTCACTTCATAATCTAACCTTTCTCCTTATCCCGGGTAAAAACTCGTGTCTTACCCGGAGAATACACCCCCGAGAAATTAACAAACTTGCAACCATTTGGGGAATTAAAAAAACCACCATTAATTTTTGAATTCCACCAAAAAACATTTCAATTTACGGCATTTTTAATAGAACCCCCAATCGGGTAACCCGTCGGGTATTCGGGTAACCCGAGCCTTTTGAAAATGCGCGGTAAAAATTTAAATGTTTTTAAATTAAATTTCGACGGCGCTAAATTTGAAATAATTTAATTTAAGGAACCTACATAATATAAATGGGACTTGAATGAGCCCTTTGGGTACTACCAAAAATACGAGAAATGGATCACTAGTGGGCTAATTATGGAATAAATTTGGCAAGGACATTTGAAGAGTTCATCGGGGCATAAACAATGTAAAAATGGGTATTACAAAGAGGTTTTTTACGAGATTAAAACCGAGTGGTTTCCCCCCGGGGGAGGCAGGCCACCACACAGCCATCCCGGAAATAAATTAGGCTGTAAATTTTGTTTTGGCTCGTTTGCTTCGTTGAATTCAAAACACGATGTTCATAAGATAGTAATATACCAAGTATTATAGTAATATAAGGAAAAAGTAATGTTTCGGGGAGCGGACCTTCTCTAATGGGAGTTTAACGGAGCAAATATGACAGAGCCATACTAATGAGTAATGCCCGTAGGTTCGAATATCCGCAAGATTTATTCCCTGTATTTATTAGCACCTGAGTCGCTCCCAAGAACCCCCCGGATGACACAAGCCCCCGAGAAGAACCCGAATTTTTTTAAGATGCGGAGGGAATGGGATTAGAATTTAAAAGAGGATCAGGGTCTTGGCCGTGGTAGTAAATTTTTTATAAATTGGCTTTGTTCGTAGCTAGAAATTTGCATGCTAAACACATGCTAAAAATAGGGGGAAATAGTGCGTGAATAACGGAGATCGCTGATACTATTTGTGTGGGAGTCCTCGGAGTAAATTCGGTGTAGTTTCTCGGATTTCGGGTTTCTTCGAATAGTAAATTAGAGAGTTCCAAGGCCTAAGCTTAACTCAATGGTAAATCTCACAAAAGGCTAATCAGGGAGCTGTCATCCAACCTTTAGCTTCGTAGCTCTACCCGATTTCGTGGAACTCGTGATATTTACCCGTTATTTATCCCAATTTATACTTGCCAAGAATATATGTTTGCCCAATAAATTAAAAGTATGCCCCAAATAACATAATATTCCCGAATAAATTCAAAAGTTTAATGCAAAATGGAGTTAAAACTGGAATCTATCAAGGGCCCTCCCTTGGCCCCTTGATTTCCTCAATTTCTTTGAGGAGTGGGTATTTCCAACGGGCTCCCACTCGATATAGGTCGATATAGGGCCAAATGGTAAATACAGGAAGTCAAAGTCAAATGCTATACCTAAAAGAACCTGTACATTTCTCATTTCTACCCAAACTTTGGAGTAGGATCCAGATCCGCGTGTGTACAAGTGTAGGGTGATTGAACGGATGAAAAGAGATGGAGAGATTCCCCCAATCTCCCGTGATATTAAAGCATCATTCAACTCATCGGGGGATTGGGTTCCGGGAACCCTCCTCCACCATGAGGGGCTCCTGAACCTCAGGAGGAGAGTGTGAGTGAGTCATAGACATGAAATGATGGGGAAAACTCTGAGGAACTTTGCACTGTACACACGGAGTAAGATATATCGGGGAGGATTGTCGTGAATTGGGAGGGTTTTAGGAAAAGTTTTCGAGGTTCCTTCGCTAAAAGGAACTTTGAGGAACTAAAATGAACTTTGAGGAATAGGGAATAAGTTGCGTGTGTGGGAATTTACGGGGTTTACTTTTCTTTACTTAAATCCAATTGAAATCCTATTGATAAATAGAATGGTTAGATCAGCCCAAAGTAAACCAAGTAGCTCACTCAATTCCTTATTCATTGCGAGAAAGTACTAATACTACCTACGGCCAATGCACTTAGCAAAACTCACAACTAATCCCAAGTTAATTAAATTAGTTCAAAAGGGGGACTCGAATTGAACACGAATGTGCAATTTACTCGTAATATTAATTAAAAGAGTTTTTTTCTAATATATGAGAATATACATACATATTTACTGGCTACCTCTTTTTGGTCTCCTTTTGTTGAACTTGCAATTAGTTTTAATTAAACTCTAAATTTAGCACTCTACTCTTGTCTGCATGTGGAATATGATTGGGATTTGACATTAGAGTCTGTGAAAGGAACGTCAAGACTCGAAAGATGATGGTTTTAATTAACATTACCGGATGACGTATGTACATCATTTGACGGCGGAAAGGTCCCTCCCTTTGATGATGACAAATGTCAAGTCCTCACCGGAAGTCATTGCACTTACACGTAATATTGGGCTAATGGGAACTGCTGGCCGATCTCGTGAAATGACAATCGCCAAAAATGATTAATTACCACCAGATCCAATCTCCCGATTAATGGACTAACTATAGTACTAATATGCAAATGGATTGGACTCAGATCAGAGTGCACATTCCATCAAATTTGCATACGGAGAATACGTGGAGGCATCTAATATACCTAACATTTCGGGAGTTTTGCGTGAAAAATGACATTTTTCCTACTCCTCCCATATAAAATATTACCCGCCCCAATGGAAAAGTGTGTGGCACGAAAAAAACACGTCTAGAAGACCTTGACAGATGTTACAAGGGGGGGTTCTAGGCTTCCTTCTCAAGTCTAATGTTAATGTGTCAACGGAGGAGGCTGGAGGAGGCTGAAAGATCATGTCTCAAAGCTCGGAGACTCAGAAATTGCATAAGATCTCTTCCAGGTCTTGAAAGAATGTAGCGAAAGAATGGATCAAATGGACAGCTTGACATTGAGACACTCTCGAGCGAATATCAGTATTATGACTTGTCAATAAAATCCCTCAAAATGACCATTCACTCTCGGACAGACAGACAAACATTGAGGAAGTCAATAAGGATCTGGCAATAATATTCAATAGGCAATATTTAAACTTTTTCCATTTGAGAATGATCATAAAATCCTCGAATCTTGTGCAAAAAACATTTCAAAAAATAGTATTCATTTTTCCAATCAAAATGTAAATTGTAAAGGTACTCCGGAGCTCCCCCACCTCCACCCAAAGGTATTAGGATCCCCTATAAAAATCCCCAGGGGGTTCCCAATTTTTCTAGGAATTTTTTTATGCCACACTGGAGCTAGGATCGTTCTGTAAAAAAAATATAGATACTCTTCCACACAGTACACAGCCTCCAAACTCATCTCCCCTCAGCTCGGGTAATGCCCGGGTAATAATAAACTCGGTAAGTGAAAGTTTGGGGGCTCGAAGAAGGGCCATACCTTGGGGTTTTTCACATCTCAGGACACGAGAATGATGATATAATGTTCTTCCAAACCTCATTCTACGGAGGCTATACATTATCTCTCAAATGCTACTAAATCTTTCGAGTTTTTCAAGAAAAACTCTTGCTCCTGAACCTTGAGGTGGTTCTACTCCTATGTAAGAAGAGTTAGAATTCAGATCTTCCTCAACCAAGTCCCTCCAAGTTCCTCCAAGTTCCCTTCCACGTCTGGAAAAAAGTTTCCCGCATCCGGCCCCAATTCATTTGCATATTCTACCTTCTCAGAATTTTAGAATTCCCCGAAAAAACAACGAAGATGCGAAGAATTTATTCAAATTCTGGCTCCGAAGCCCCCCAATTCCCAACTATCTTACCCAAGTCTACCGTAGACAACTTCACAAGTCTCAATTGAACCTCTCAGCCGTCTACTCGAAAAAGTTGCAAAGATAACTCGAGTGTTTTTAAGCTGGTGACAAATTGTTGACTCTAAGCTCACTCCAAACTTTTCTTAGACCTCTTCCTGCATGATACCATCAAGTTAAAACTCTTCAAAAAATCTCAACTTTCTTCGAGGTTCCTCCCCTTAAAGATCAAATACTTTTCTTCCTACGCGGAGGAGACTATTTAAGACTCAATCTAACTCTTACTCTATGTTTAATCAAACTCCCCCTCAAAACCAATACACTTTCCTTCTCCCCCAAAGATCCAAAGATCCGTTCAAAGTACACGACGTTCCGGCCTCACCTCGCAAAGAAGCAATGATTTATTCATAATGCCGAGTCAAATTCTCATAAAAGGAAAGGCCAATGGCACAGGAAATGGAATCAAATGGTCTGGCCCCTTGCTTACTTCTCCTCCGTTAACTTTCTCCAAAAAATAAATGTACCCAAAAGATCCTCGAGCAAATATGAGCTCCCTCGCCTGGTAGAAAGTTTGCAAAATTCGTCTAATACACAACTCTGGACTCGTAATACCTTCCTTCGGGAAAGTGGTGATTTTGCGAGCTTAATTTGATATGAAGCGTTAAATGGGACATTCAGAGTCGAGCTGTTGGTGAACCAAATTGAATTTTTCAATATTGCTCCCTTCTACAGCAGTGTAATTTGGGCTCTGGTGGCTCGTTAGGTCGGAGCTAAATATTGTAGATATATTTGAAATGTGTGTACTTACCAACTCTGGCATCATTGGAGGAGCTATGCTGTTTGGCTCGTATAATGTTCCCATTGGGCTCGATCCTGTCGAGGAACTCAGCGGACGAGTAGCCGTTAACACGGAATTTATTCCCAGACTCGACCACCACAGCTCCCTCCTCGTCCTTTGAGATGGCTGCGGAAACAAAACAAAAAAAAGGCTTTATTAAACCATTAAATAAACCTTCATTACTACACAATTTGTATCCCTAAGGCCTAAACCTTCATTAGAGAGTACCCAATGTCCACAAACGCTTTTATTTCACATTTGCCAACCCACACAAGTTAATTTAACGCAAATAAATCGGGTTTGAGTCGTTTGACGAAGGCAAACAGATTTGATTAAATTTTAGACACCTTTGAAGCTAGTCCTGGGATCCGAAATCTGATTCATCCGATATCGGATCATCGGATAGAAATCTCAATCCGAAGCTTTGAAGCATTTCAGGCCCGAATCATTTTGTATTGAAATCGGATGGATTTTAATCTTAAAATTAGGACCAAATCCGACGGATTTCAGTGCCAATCCGATATTTCGGATGGAAATTGACCAATCTGACCATTCTCGGATAATCAGATCAAAAAATCCACTGAATCTGAATATTTTTAATCCGAAATCGGATCGGATTAAGAAAAATCCTCTTCGGATCTCAGCCCTAGAGCTAAAATATTAAGAAATGGCTTAATGAAACAAGCTATAAATTTGCAATATGATCCACAGTTTCATTAAAAACTTTTAGAAAAATGCGTGTAATTTATAACCGGAAAGGTTTTGCAATTTTAGACTAAAAAATGTTAAAAATCTGCTCAAAACTCAAAAGTATGTGGAATTTGGGGGTTTATTAAAGCTGTAAAATAAAATAGAGATTCATTGAAGCGATGAGAATCATAATCCCAGACATCTACTATGTAGAGAGTAATACCCAGCCCATTTTTTATACTCTCACCCAGTTTAAATTTTTACGAGGCTCCATCATTCAACCTCCCTACTACTCCTCCTCCTGATGGATCCCTCGCTTCAAAAAGTGCATAAAACTCAGCTATACTCAGCCCAGTTTATTTCTACAAAGTATTTTAGTCGGGTGTGTAAAAAAGCCCAAATGAAAGAGAATAATAAAACAGGTCTCATTAAATCCCCCCAACGAATATGTTTACAAATGACCATTTAGAGTTTACCACCTCGTTTCCCAAATCGGAATTTACACTATTATAAGACTTGTGAAATACAACTACATTTGAATCAAACTTTATTCCGCATTAGAACTCAGAATTCCTGAATTTTAAATCAAAAACAAACAGATCAATGTCCTTTCCTCCGATGGGGATAATACAATTAATGGATATTCCTCGGGGAAATCCCCACAAAAACAAACAGGCTCTGAATTGGGAAATATCCGAATTTAACACGTACCGAAGAGCACTTTGTGCTTTTGCCAAAATTACTAAAAATAGACACCAATAATCCAAAACCTTGAGGAACTCTGAACCTTTTTGCTTACATCGCCATTCATAAACCGACTTGAATTTAATTAGGCATAAAACAACCGAAATAAGGTCTCATTTCAAATAGTAAATCCAACTACGTCATTCAGCAAAGTAATGCATCTGGATCTAATTAAGAGCTAATTTTAAAATTTTAGCAAAACCACAAGGGTCAAAAGTAGTCCCTTTCAATCTTTATTAAATCAAATTGAATTTTAGGGAGTCGAGCCGACAAACCCTCCCATAAATCCCATCTCCCGGAAAAACTCCTCCCCCTCCGCCCCTCCTTCTTATAGAGATTTATTACAATTCTTACAATCCCTCCTCAAAGCCCCATTTCAAGGGGAATCTTCTTGAGCAATGAAATCCCATATAAATTGCATTCATCGAGAAAGCAAATATTTACAAAAAGCGCATTAAACCCCGGCTTAAAAATTAATAGGACTTTTTGTCTTGCCCCCCTACTCTTCCGTATATGCCAGATAGTACTTTGATAATAGGATTTGGCATTCAAAAGACTCACTCGGCTCAGAATATAATAAATTGATGACCATGCCACATTGTACCAACTCTTGATGGATACAAAAATATAATCCTTTTGACTCAATCTTCTCAACCGAGCACAATTCTTCCCCCAAACTCACAAAAATACTCAAAATACTCGCTCGCTATAAATCCCCACAATTCCCCCCTACTTCTCTTATCTTCCTCCTCGCTCCTTTAACAAGTTACACAACAAATTCAACGCATTTCTTTACCCCCAAAAAACTATTACCTAATACTCGTAGACTCGTAGTATTACGTAGTTCAAGTCTTAACACCTTGAAATGCGGAGAAATCACGATCCTCGCTATTCCCCCAATCGATTACCTCAACCTTGAGGGCACAAAGAAAGTACAACTTTTACTCTCCAGACTCCAAAGTGCATTAAAGTACTTTCCCCCCGTTAATTGACATGCATTTGATGTATTTCCCAATCACTGAGCACTCCACCTCCCCCCTCGGAGAATTAACCAATTAATTTTCCCCATGAACAGCATGTGATTATGATGGCTTATGGCCTTCGTGGAGCCTTTCGAGGATTCCTTGCAAGAAAAATGAGAGTTTCAAAACCAAAACTCGACATTTCCACAAATAGATTATCATGTCTCACTCCTCCGAACCTAATACAACAAAGTGCTCGGCTCACCAATCACAAATCATAGCCCTTTTCAAAAGTATATCTAATACGAGTACTTTAATATATTCCTCAGGTTAGGTCAGACAAATTATGATTTATTAGAAGTCTCAAACATTCCCAAAAATACATCAAAAAAACCCCGATTTCTAATCCTTTTTCGAATATTTACGATACTTTTCCGAAAAAAGAGAGAGTTCGCTCCTCCCCCCACAAAAATACTTTTCTAATATATCTCTCAGACTCTTCCCCCAGACTTAATCTCATTCTTAATCTATCTACTTTTGCTCTTAGAGCCAGAGATATGTCTCTTAAGAGTGTCTTCCATCGCAGATCGGAAATGGCCAAAGTACAAAGTGCTGATTCTTCCCCAAAAAAACGGCTTATTTCATATCTAGGATATCTCCTCGAGAACTTTTCCATCCATTTCCAGAACTCTTAACTCTCCGAGCTCAGAACAATGGCTCCTTGGCCGTTGACAGTTCTCCAGACTCTTTCAGATCTGCAAAAGTTACTCCCTTCCAAAAGAAATGCAAGTTTGAGCTTTTAAGAGGAATTTTGTGCAACTTTTTATTAATAAATACTCAAACTTTATAAAAATACTTTGCAATACTTTGTATCTTCAGAATTGAGCTGCGTATGACACCTCGGAAGACTGGCCCGGGATAAATTGGGGAATGAATGAGCCCACTGGAGCCTATAAATCAGAATTGGGCCCCTCACAAATGAAATATGGCCAATTTGTAAGGGCTACAAACACTCACAAACAGATGGAAACCCCCCATACCCCTCCAGAGTGAAGAATTACTCATTTATTGGCTATTCTCAATACAATCCTGTTAAAAATAGCAGCTCTCATTAAAATCTATCCATCTCCGAGTTTGTTATTTCACTATTTTTAGACGGGGGTTCAAAAGGTGTGCAATTATTGTAACTTGGAATTTGCCTAGGGGTTTCAGGAGTCAATTAAAATGGGTATAAAAGACTACTCTGAAATGAATGAGAGTTGATATTTTGAAAGGAACAGCGGGGGATGTACATGTCAATCCTTTAATAATGGAGCCAGAAACTCAATACTTTCGAGGACGTCAGAAACATCTCTTTCCAGAGCTTAATAAGCCCTAAAGAATGAACCCAAATAAAGGATCGAAAGTTATCTAAAAGTATCTAAAAGTGTACAAAGTCTAGACATTCTGGAATCAAAGGATTGAGGACTCAATCCGAGAAATCTTTACAAAATCTACGACCAGATTGACAAGCTCCAATAGCCATTGTTCCTCGAGTATCATTCCAACGGCGTCTTTAACAATAGCTTCTTAATCTTGTAAATTTAATCAATTTAACGAGGAATTCTCAAAATCTTAAATTTAGCGATTTAAAACTCTTCCCCGCAATTAAATGTCAATTTGAAATTAAAGCCCATTAATTCTTCCGGAGTTTTACATGAAATTTAACAAATCAAATGAGGAAAGTAGCTAAATTTGAGTTGAAACCCATTTCACGAGTTCCATAAAACTTTTTTACCTTTGTTAATTTGCTTGTAATTGGGGGGGAAATGTCCGGGTGTAGGTTTCAATCCGAAAAAGACTCAATCTTATGGAGGATTTAATGTTAAAACTTTCATTTCAGCATCCAAAAACTTTCCCTCGGTCCCCCCAAAGCCCCCAAAGCTCGTGACAAATGCCCCTCCTCAAAAAGTAGGAATTGTCCAAAAGCACGGGAGGATGAGCTCAAATTTAGGTAGGTAGAGCAGTCAAAGATAACTCTTGGATTGTAATTCCGCTAAAAGTTCTCCCAATTTCTCCAGGAATACCTTTTAACGAGGATTTCCCCGAAATAGAGCCATCAGAATAATATATTAGAAGATATTCAAATATCTCTAAACTCGGAGCATTCGCATTCCTATTTACCCATTCAATTTCCATAAAAAGCTTGCGACAAATTCCTAAAATTCCCAAAAACTCTACGCTTCGAGGTCTACTTCCTCAAAAGAAAGTATAAATTCTTAAAGTTGAAAAACAATGCAAGAATTTGAAATTTTAAAACTTTCTTTTTTAAAAAAAGGGATTGCAATTCAATTGGGATCCTTCCCCGAAGCAGCAAATCTTGAAATGTCAACCCCAAGAATATATATATCTCTTTCCAAACTCGGAGTACCCACAAACTGACAAACTGTCATCCGAAGAGCAAAGATTTATACTCTTTAACTCAATTTGCATAAAATCTAATTCAACTTAATTCCTCATCTAAATTTATACGACGATGAGAACTCCGGAGGAATCTTTAACTAATCCCACTCGGCTAGGGAAAGGCTCTCAAACTGTCTTAAAATCCAATCTAAAATTAAACCAAATTAATTAATTACTCAAAGTAATCTTTCGACTTTCTCCACTCCTCATACTCCTACCTTTCCCCTTACTCCCGCATATAATACTCTTACTATTTGTATACAATTTCACATATTCCTTCCAATTCTCCCGATACAAAGTATACAAAGTTCAAACAAATCACATAATGGATTTCTCTTGTTTAAATAATTAATTCCTCCATACTAAGCATGGCATACTTAACCCCACTCCTCCGAGGATGGTAGCTAATCCCATTCTAAATGCGCACACATGCCCCCCGATAAACAAACAAGGAAGTCCACCATCATCATCCTCCTCTCGACTCCAATGATAAATGGAATGTCATTCCCCCATTTAATATTCAAAATCAACGTCCCCCTCCACTCAATTCCAATATTCTTTATGCAATTTCCTTTTGAATTTTTATTAACAACTCCTGCCACTTTTTAAAACTCAACAGACTCCTCAGAAGTGCACTGCTCACACAAAAAGCATTATTAGAAAAATGTAAAAATCATTTCTCGACTCGTTCCCCCCATTCTCTTCGAGAGTCCCCCAGCTTCAACACCCGAATTCAACTCGAACCCCTTTTTTTTTGAGCTGTCAATCCTTGAGGGAAATTCAATCTCACACACTCCTTTTACTTATGTTCCATCTTGTACTTATTCCTCTTGAGCCAAAGTCCATCAATCAGTCAACGACTTTGTTCCCCTAAATCTTAAATCCTCTCAAAACAATTCTGCACCACCCTTCTGCAGCCACCTTTTTCAAAATAGGGGTTAGAAATTGGATCAGAATAAAAGTTAACCAAGCAAACTCTAAGCTCATCCTAGTACCAGTTCCCTACCACCTCCTCCTCCTCCCCCTACCCCATTTCTTCCGTCGTGTCAATTCGGATTATCATCCAAAGATTTACACTTGCACTAAAACTCCTTCATCTTGCATTCAACTCTGTTTATTTCTTATGAATATGCTTCGGAATCCTTTAAATCCTTTCCCCCGTAAGAATAAAAACCCGAGATCCTCAGATTCCTCCCAAAATCCGCTGATCCGAGCACTATCCTCCGAAATCTCCGAATTTTGAGCCTCGTAAAACGGGAGAAAGAGTGTCAAAAGTGGGGATTTCTTGGTAGATTGAAAAAGGAAATCACAATTGCTCTCAAGTCCTCCTTTGTCCCCCGACTTTCCACTCTCTCATAAGGAAATAAAGATCCCTCGGAGGAGGCGGATCAATGGGCTGCTGCAAATAATATAATGTTGTAATCCAGGCTCCAGCAGATCCCAAAAGTTTGAGTCGAAGGTTTTGGATGGCCGCCAGAACCGATAAATCTCTGATCAACTTGAGATCTCTTCATCCAGGGACCCCGTGGAAGGTGGACAAGTTTTTTCCCATCAAAAAAAGGATAGGAAAAAGGAAGTTCTGAGTCTGATCTTCATTTTTTATGACCTCTCATAATACAGCACAAATAGTATACTCTCGGCACACGAGAGGCTCAAGCACTTTCTCCAGTGCACAAATCAACCTCTTCGGAAATACTTATCAACGCCTATAAATCTCCGGCTGAGAATTACACCTCCTCCAAGTAGTCTCATCGCGCACTTTTACACAAAAACTTTCTCCAACGGATTTAATTACAATACTCGTCCATCTCTCGCTTCAAGTCCAAAACTTGTGCCCAATCCACTCCCAAAACAAAATAAACAAATCTAAATGTATGTATTTGGGTCGACCCCAACCCCAGGATAAATTTGCATAACCCCTACTCCTTCAACTTCTTTAGACTTTTAAAAAACTTTGATTTTTAAGAAGCCTTTTTTTCAACAATACTTTGGATTAGAGCCTCTGACTCTCCCGTGAGGATATTACAAAACTTTGCCCAAAGTGCGAGCAAACCTTTCATTACGGGTAGCAAAAAAAAAAAAAACTTTTATATGCAGAAAGTTTGCCCAGTCCCCCGATATTAATTAGCGTGTGGGAGGTACTTTTTACAAATTTACACATACATATTAGGGTGAAACATGTCCAAGTCCTCGCCCATAATAATTCATTCACAAACATAAATCCGAGAAACTGGACTTTTTCTCAGGGCGCAAAGAGTCATATAAAAAGATATCGGCTCAATTAATTTGGTAAAAAAGCGAACCCGTGAAATATGTCCGACATTACCCGATTAATCCGATAACTCGGGGCTATGAATCACCAAACTTTCTCCAATAATAAATTATATACAATTCTTTGTCCTTTTGGCCGTGGATCCTTTAAACATGGTCGGACATTCAACTCCACGAGTGAGAAATACCAGAATTTTACTTTGAGTTCCAATTCCTTCGGATCTAAAATGAAAAATTCCCAAACAAAGTCATCCGGGCATTGCTGCCTTCAATATTAATGGACCTCAGCCAGCCAAGACTAATGACTTTTGACGGCCTAGTCCAATCCTCGATGGACCCCCGAGATCCCAATGGACAAAAGGGAAGGATCCTCCAATTCCAATCTCCTCTATTATGTAAGCGATCTATCCAATTTCATTATACCTACCTACAAGCTCAATAGATAGGTAAATGCATTGGATTCAGAGCAATACCTCCGGGATACGCCTAGCCAGCCCCAAAACCATTAGTAAATGTCTTTCCGCAAAAACCCCGAGCAAAAACGAGTCCAATTTTGTCCCATCTGCTCTTTTTTTGTCTTTTTTATACCCAAACCCGATTAAATTTCACATTCCTCCTTCACACCATATCAAATTCTGTGTTAAAAACAACTCACTTTTCTTCCACCTAACATTTCAAACTCTCCAACCCACGGCGTGTCCCCAAAGGAGTCTCCACTCCACATATATCCGATCTGAATCTGATAGGATCTCGAGGGACCATGTCCTTTTGCAAGTTGTGCTCCAAAATGGCCAAAAACAGCTCCAAAACACAATAGTTCTCCAATGGGGGAGAGCAAAAGCGAGGAGGCAAGAGCCAAAGATGGAAAAACTCAATAAATTTCCGCTGACCAATTTGCAGCACGCCGACTTCCCCTCCCCCTAAAAGTGGACAAGTTAAGGGGCTGACTAGTCCACCTCCCCCTCCCAAATCCCCCAATATATTAAGACCATTTAATATTGTATATGGTGAACAATACTAGACAATATTAGACATGTCTCAGATTCGGAGAGTCGGATCAAAGGCGAAGAAAAAGGATAAAACCTCAAAGAAAGTCCAGATTGAAACGAGCCAGCTTTCATCTCAATCCTTAATGAACTTTTTACCCTTTTTGTGATTTTTTTCTATCCAATTCCCCACTTTTCAAGAGCCAGATTAATCTCCCTCCTCAAGCGGAGAAATCCCAATTTCAAATATTCCAATTATATTCAATTCAATTTCCTAAAATTACATTCATATGGGCCAATGTTTGCTCGAAATTCTCAAAATTCATTTAAAATCCGAGCATTTTTCAAATATAATCCCTCATTTGAAATTCAAGTGTTTGCACAAGAGATTGATTGATTCCTATGCTAAATTTAATGCAGAAACACTCCCCAAACCCTTAAAAATGTACATTTACCATCGGAGTTCGTTCAATTCAAAAGAAGCCGTGCCCTTGCATCCACCACTACTTTATAAACACCTTCACCCAACACCTCAAGTAATTTAATATATTAAACATATCACATTTTAAGACCTCTGGTTTGAGAATTCCTAAACAAATCTTGGAATTCCTACACATTTAAGCACATTCCTCCTTCGCCGTTAATCGCCATATTGGACCATGTAGAGTTGACTTAATATTTGTCAGCAATGCAAATAAAAGGTCTAATCAAACAGCTTTGGCCCCAAATACACTCGCGAGAATACCTCCTCACACAACTCTGTCATTAATATTATTCAAACTCTTTCTCCACCCTACCCCCTCCCCGAGTGACCCATTACCCATTGAATTGATCTTTCTTCCCGGGGAATGGCTCCCGCCTTTATTACGGAGTAATGTCAATTAACCCGGGAGTAAATTGCTCAGCCCAATAATTCGACCTACGCAAAGAGCCACTTTAATCTCTTTTTTCTACGTGGTTTTATGTACACTTTCCCATTGAAATTATCCAAACTTTGCTTGAATCTGGCCTTTAAAAAAAACCGAATGTTCAAAGAACCCGAATGAAATGTGCATATTTCGGTACAAATAAACCTTCCGCATCAGCAGATTCCCAGATATTACACATCCCTTTCATCTCTGGCTGCGGTGGAGTCATATGGGCTCATTAAACCCCCCGGGAATTTAAAGGCAAGCTCTCCGGAGCGGGTATATTTGCATTCGCAATCCCCGGTTGGACCATTGAATTTAAATAAACATAAATACTACAATATACGATGATTCGGATGACATTTTAGACCAGTGTAGATCATGTATTTTGACTTTGAAACTCTCCCGCAACACAATTCGAAGAATTTCATTTCATTTCATTTAAAACACTTATTTATTCCATTTATTCCCTCAAATACAAGTGAATCCCACCCAAATCCCTACCCAAAGTCAAATACTAATAAATTCCTTACAATTCCTCGGACTCTTTCTCCGTTGGAGCTCTTTCCCACCGAAGCAAGTGCCTCCGAAAGCAAATCTCCCCATTTGAAACGGCCATTCAGACGTAAGAATCACCAATAGATTCTCTCCCGGACCATTTCCCCTCCTACTTCCAGACACGGTTCTAAATCCAACATTTAAATTCGGGGATCCTCCGGAGGACTCTAATAAATAAACCCGAGGACCTCCAGGCCGTCCCCCTCCTACCACAACTTCTTTCCTCATCGCAAAATATCCTCTCAAACTCAAACTTACGCCAAATACATTTATTCCCAGAAATGAAAGAGTGCTCAGAAGCTTCAAATTTAGACCTTTGGAATATATCCTTCCAATATTTAATGTTTACCAGCCCTAAAACCATCATTTTAACCATCCTTAAAGGCCATGATATACCTCAGTACTCCCGCAAGCATCTACAACTATATATGAGTCATATTGAGCGTTAGAACATTAAACTCAGGACTCAGAACCAGTCTAACACTTTTAAAATGCTTCAAACTCGAACCGGGCTTCCCCCCTCGAAATGACTCCTTTTTGTAATCCTTTGAAGCTCAAAATTCATTCAAAGAAATGAATATTTTTAGGATTCGAGCTCCTCCCCAGAGAGCCTCCTCGTACAAGGGGGAGGAATGAAAAAGAAGCTCGTAGAATGTGATCCGTTTATCAGCCCAATTCAGATTCCCAGAATGTAAATAAGTATTATTATTATAACCCGAGGATGAGCGGAGCACATCTTAATCCTTCATCTCCCCCCTCCCAAATTTGAATCAAAAATTAAAAGAATTCGTAGCCCGAAAAAATACAATTTATTCACATTTCACGGCCTAAAATTGCATTTATTCTGTCAAATCTTTCCTTGCTTTCGCTTGCATTCCCCCAGCGGAAATCAAAGTCTACAAATTTCCTGAAGAAACTCTGAACTGAGTCAGAAATTTCATTAGAAAGCAATTTCAAACGGGGATAACTCTGGCGCATAACACACGCAAATCCGAACCGAGTCCCTCCAGGCCGAGCTCTCGAACCCCCCTAAAAATATCAATCTATCCAGGTATTTATGCAATCCTGGAAAGAAATCACGAGGCAATTTCAAGAATCTCATCTCAAATCAATTGCACTTGTATTAGACCTTTGATCACTCAGGTAGACTAACCCGAATCGTCTTGAGTCGAGTTCCAGAGCAAAAAAAGCTCATTTGGTTTCTTTTAGGCCTCTCCCCCATTGACTTTTAACCTCAGGAGAGGTTTATTTATACAAAAAACTGTGTAAACATACAAGTGGAGGAAGTAGTGCTGAAAGGAAAAGTATTAGCTTTGAAGGCGGAGGAAGATTGGCTAAAAAAAGTCAATAGAGGCACCTCAAAATCTTTAAAACCTTCTTTTTGAGACTTTGAAAGGTTTTTAAACTCGAGTTTAAATGAGGCAATTAAAAAAAGGGTACTAAAAACCATCAAAAAGTAGAGATTTCTAAATTTAGAAGAAATGGCAAGACCCCATAATTCTCCAGAGACCGGAAGGAACAAGGTGTTGGCTCCTGGACTGAGTCTGAGGACTCATAAATACTATATGTAGCTTCCGAAAGAGCTCCCGTCTAACAAAGTTTCAAATTAATCAAGTTAAGAGTGTGTGTGCCTGGGTAGATTGTAGATAGATCTGATAAATATAAAGTACCACACACCCTGTTTATGCAAACTTTCTCAAAGTACACAACTAGCTTCCTATATACCGGCGTATAAGAGCCCGGGCTAATCAATAATTCGCAAGGTCAGAATAGCGGGCAATGGGAACTTCGGGGTTTCGGTTTCCCTCGGAAAACTCGGTCAGAGCCTACCCCTAATACATAGCCACATATGGAGTTATTGTAGTATTTCAATAGAAATAGGTACAAGCTCTTGATTTCACTCATTCTAGACTCACGCGAACTCTAAAGATTAATGCTAATGATGATTAGCAGAGTTTTAAAATTCCCCAAATTCAACAGTACCCCCACAAATCCACAAATGGGGAATTTACACACAAACTTTTGACCTTTCCGGGGGCCATTGAGTCTTTTGTGCTTACCCTCGAGCGCGTACAAAGGAAATATCATTAGAATTAATTCGGCATCGATCCAACAATTCACGGGAAAAATCAATCCCAGGATTTATAGGGTAGGGAATTATATGTAGACTTGCATGTGATTGCCCGTGGCTTTTGGATTGTAATTAATCCCAAGGGTTTAATTAAATAATTAAATCCAATTGCCACTCGGACGGGATTGATTGATTTGCCACCGTTAATTACCACCAATAATCGTAGGGCACTTAATTGCTCATAGCCTCATGAATTATTTATTCTTTTTTAGAAGTCTACCACCAATCCACACAAGGTCTTTGAGACACACTGCTTAAAATACTCTAAAAATAAGTCGAGGATCTCTGGGTAATGAACTCTGTCTGTTTAGCCTAGATTGTCAAGATACTCTGGAGGAGGAACAAGGATTTGTTTAGACCATCGATGGCCTAAGCTAAACCATTCTGTGTTGTACTAGCTATTTTAGACTTGAACAATACGGATAGTTTGAAAGTAGTCACTTACCGAGTCGACCAAAACTCCGAGAGAGTCGCTTTTTGAGCTTTTGCACCCGGCTCAGTCCTTTCTTCGTTTCCCGCATTGTCACAGACTCTGAAAAAAGAGGAAAAAGACCAGGGTCAATTTAAAGTTGCTTCATTCTCCCGATAATTATTTTATTTTAAGCTCAACTTAAATTCCAACCCTTCCAACCAATACTCTAACAATAACAGTCACCATTCCAAGAGCATATGGTTAATGTCCCCAGGAATAGAATGTTAATTTCACTCTCCATTTCATTCAAACGCCCCAGCATCCTCCCCCAATGCCTCCGTAAGCTTAAAAACTCATCAACCCTCACAAAATTTACAAAATTAGCCCCCGAAACAATTTTAAAAAGAATTCCGGGTTTATCTCGGGGCCCTTTAAAATCCAAAAAAAAAAACAATACTCGAAAGCAAGTCGAGTTCCAAGTTTAATTGGAAGCTACAGGGTCTCAAAAAATGGGCAAAAAACGAGCAAAAAGTGCACATTTCAAGTGCAAAAAAGCTCTCAAACGTCGAGCCAGTTGCCAAATGCCAAAAAGTCGAAAGCGGAACAAGTTCAAAGTGAATTTGAAAAAAACATACCATTTTAAAAAGTAGCTCTCATATAATCCTCACACACAAAGGCAAGATCTCCATTTAAAATACAAAAAGTTATTGAAAGCCGTACATGTATTTGAATTTGCTCTATTTTTCCAACAAGATCAAAGGAGACGGGAGATAAAAGGGATAAAAAGTATATTAGAAATATCAAAAAGTTAAAAGCTACCCTACAATTTGCAATAAAGCAAATATTAAACTATTGTAAATTCACCCGGAGGAATGATGGAGTTGATGAACATACTCCTTGAACCTATACGTAGAGTATTACTGGAACATATCAATGTTTAATAAAGGGGGTTGGACCACAACAGAATTTTAAATTAGAATTCAATCCACTTATGAATAAAATACGGCTTGAAATTAAAAACAACCACGTGTGCTATCCACCTCCAAAGGAAGCCATCCTCACTCACACTTGAATAGCCAGTCTCGCTCATCCACCACCGACTGACGGTCCTCGAGCTAAGAATCGCAAAGGTCTTTTTGCCAAAATTTGCCCATTCTTTACCACCTCCAAACCGTCTAGTCCCCTATATTCGACGGCCACTCGGGCCGTACCCAAAGGGGGGCAAAAAGAAGTTCACGGGTTATCATTTTGGACGCGCAAAATCCGATGAAAATTGCACATCCGATAAGCACACACCGCCATAAACCTCCAGCAAAAGAAAAAGCAGCTACCATTCTACCTACCCCGTATAGGGACCACCGAAGAGAAAGTTGGCTACTTTGAAGAGATATAGGAATTCTAACGGGCTTTTTTGCGCAAGCCGAACGAAGGCACATCTCCCCGAATAAAATCCTCCAATATATCTACGAGTATCTGTACATGCGAGTATGTTCCAGACCCCTTCAGCTGCTTCCTTTCTATATTTTAGACCGATCTTCCTCACATTTACCCTGATATATATAGTGTGCAAGAGTGAGATGATCATCTCAACCTCTCCCGAAGAGCATCTCTCTTTTTTCAGACTTGGAAAGCCGCTTCCCGAATTAAAAAACGCATATTCTAACATACAATTCCTCCCCCCAGGCCTGCAATGAAATCTCCATATAGCTAGAGATGTATGTGAGCACAAAAAGTGCTTTCTCTGACCATGAAAAGTATTTTTTTCAACTTGAAAAGCACGCTTTTATCTCGAATCTCTCTAAATCTACTCTCCATTCATCTTCTCCAATTTATATACGATCTAGACCGAGTGGACAATGTGTCTGCTAATGCATTTCATCCCATATATCTATCTCGTTGCATCTCCAGCATGTGTAAATTCATTTCCTACGGGTTGAAAAAATCAAAATGGCTACCCCCTTGCACTTGTAATCTAAATTTAAACCTTACCCTCCCATAAATTGACCCTAAATGCATTAGTTGTACTAACTCTCATTCATAATATTGCTACCAAAACCTATAAAACGGCTAAAAATGCTCCTAAAATGATATTTGGGCATCAGTTGAGTTTTTTATACGCGGATGCTCTTCAAGAAGATTGAAAAAATGAGCAATTCTTACATGAAATATTCAAACTCTTCCCCTAAAAATCATAATTTTAAACAGATGCAATCCTCTCCCGCCACCCTCACCCATCTCATGAATGAATCAACCTTCGAGGAGGCTGGAGGATCTTAAAAAACTCAAGTACCACCAACCCCACTCTCAAAAACTTGAGTAGATTGAAAAAGTAGATATGAAATTACGGGTTACTCTTCGATATTGGCCCATACCTTCCCCCACCCATGAAAAAACTTAAACTTTGGAGTTTGGACCCATAAATTCCATTTAATTTCAAATCTCAATCCAAAACACATCTCCAAATCCCCATTCTTAAAATATGGCCATATGTACAATTTGCATAAATGTTTTTAAATACAAAAATCCACAATTTTTAAGAAATCCATCCAAAATCCGATAAAGTACTACAATATTTACGAGGGAAGAACCTTGCTTTTTACGCCTTAGATTAGGTTATTCGACTAGTAGTAAAATATCATACCCAAAACCTAATCTCCAATCATCTCCAATAATGTAATGCTTTCTTATGGGAGATGGGCCATTGTGTTCA
>JAAZTK010000004.1:0-54186 GCA_036507255.1 Megalothorax incertus | reverse complement strand
TTTGGAGCCATTAATTAAGCGGGGGAGAATTAATGCAGAGTGGTATTAAACCTCTTTTCTTGGAACCCTTTTTGAACCTTTAATAATCCTTTAAAAGCTCCCTCCACTAGATCTCCAATTGTCCCAAGCTTTTGAATAAAATCCTCCTACCCGAGATGGACAAGTTTGACTTCCCCTCGGCTCTGGGTGCCTGATATTACAACTTTTTCCCATAAGAATCCTACTTAAAAATCGGAAGAATGGGCTAAAAGTTTAATTAAACTTTTTTAAAAAGAGGCAGATTGCTTCATTGGGAGTGGCATTCCAGATTCATTTTGAGATGCCCCGAAATACATTTTTAACATCTTTTTGGGGGTTTTTTGTGCCCTTGAATTTAATACCCTACGCATTATAGCTCAAGGAGCTCTTTAAAGTCTTAATAATTACTTTGGGATATAGCTTTATAATTTCTTATAGGTCTTAATGCATTCCTAATACTCTCTTCTCTGGTCTTGTGAAATCTTTCTTTTGTTAGAGCACAAAATAATGCTCGGAGAATACAAAAGGGGGAGGTTCGGAGGAGTAGGAGAAAGATTAAAGAGGGTTTTAATTAAAAGGATACAATAAATTTGCGGTTACTTGCCCCAAAACTTTGAGTTAAAATGAGACTTGTTTCAGCTCCTCCCCATCCTCTTACGAGTAGACCCCATTGAACAACACATTCTGGCTAATTAACTCGTTAACTCCCTAATTACTTTCCGCCCAATCTATCCCCCTACCCTCCTACTTTAGATAATTTACTAATCCCGACCCAAATCACTTCCTTATCTCACCCCCAGATAAAAACACTTTCTATTGTAATTACTAAAATCCCTCTCCTCCTACCCTTAATTTACACTTCCGGCATACCCTGATTTTTCTAGAAATTACTTTGACCTTGCGGCTTCCCGAAAAATTAATTTATACTATTGTACATACCTGGAAACTCCCCCTGAGTATTGGGCCAGCCTGAAATTTAATAAAAAAGATTAAAATTTTATTTAATTTTATTTAAATTTTTTAATTTTTAAATTTTTTATAAATTTTTTATAAATTTTTTAAATTTTATAAGTTTTTTATTTATTAATCAATTTTAAAATTTTTTAAAATTTTATTTAAATCTTTTTTTAATTTTTATTTTAAATTACTTGGCCAATATAGAGCGTTGAAGCAGAGTCAAAGGTCAACTCCTTTGGGTTCCTCATGGCTGAAATTGCTTTGAGCTCTTTGCATTGGTAGTACAATGTTATTGTGTCCCCCACCACCTGTCAATTCAAAGTTTTAAATTTATAAAAATCAGTCGAAATCGACTCCAAATCTGCGGGTTTATTACGGTTCATTTAAGATTATTTGGCCAAGCTCAATAACTTTCATTTAGTGTCAATTTAACCCCTTTAACTTCCTTAAATGGGAGGACTTTCTTCGAGAATGGGAAAAGTTTTGAAGAAACCTTGCGATTTGGATTTAAAGTCGGAAGTTGGGACTATTCGGGGATTCCTTAAGCTTGGGAGGAATTGAATTTAAGGAGAGGATTAGGAACCGTGAAAAGTTTGAAAACATTAATTCTTATTAGGGAATTGGGAGGGTACGAGGGAGTGAGGAGAGGAATGTTGGAGTAATTAAGACTTGAGAGTTCCGGAGGATTTTAGAAATCAGAGTTCCAAAATCCGGAACTCAATCCCCTCTAAAATCTTCAAAATAAATACACAATCGAATAATTTGAATTCCTCTATAAGAAGAATTAAGGAGGCATCTTATTCTTATAGATTAAAGTGTTAGAAAGATGTAGATCTTGGAGAGCCCTTAAGACTCGGAGAAGGACCACTTGAGACTTGAGGTATACAAATATAAATTCAAAGGATCCTTCAATTCTTTTTGGAGCTTTCCCTCGAGGGTATATAATCTCATGGAGCTCACCTTAAGAGCAAATTTTGTCCATTTCCTGCAATTAAAAATTTGGTAAATGAGGCTGATTTTAAATGTAAACTAAAGGATACCTTGTCATGGGTGGAACTTCGAAAGAGACAAGTGTCCTGGATGTCATATGGCTATTGGAGTCGGTGTATAAGAGTGAAATAATTTGATTGTTGTTCGTTGGCGAGGATGAGATCTGAAAATATATGTAAATATTGATAAGAGATCAAACTGGACCCACCCCAAGGATTAAAATGCGGTAGGTGGGTCAAATTAAGTAGCCAACACCCTTCATAATTTTCAAATTGACATATTTTGGTGGAACCTTTAGTCCAAATTGGACGAGGGTGTCCAAAGGATTGACGACGGCAAAGAGGAACTGGTCTGCTGACTTTTTCTCCGGCTTCACCGTCACCAAAATGGCAAAATCCCGGTACAGGCGATCCGGGAGGAATAGCCTAGAAAAATATTAAAAGCTTAGATAAAAATATTAGAATTTATTATGATTATAACCTGTAGTGTGACTTGATTTCCGCTCCTTCCCGCATCCTTTGAGTTTTGAATAAAATGTATAAATATATAAATTATATTTATAATTAATTATATATCTCGAATTACCCATAAGCTGGGAACCCATCTTGACCCGATTCAAAGTACTGGGTCCTCCGGTCCTCAAATGGAACCCTGATGGCTTGCAATAAATCGTGCTCCTCAATTGCATCTAAAAATTAATAAAAAATACAAATATGATTAGATATTATTCAAGGGTATTCATTCATTAATGCAAATAAATATTTAGGTATATTTTATTTTATTTTTTTCAAAATTATCTTTTCATACAAAATTAAAGAAAAAATTAATATATTTATATATAGAATTTAATTAATTAAATTTATTAAACAATTATTGAATTTATCGTATAAACTAGCTATAATACATGAATTTTGAATATAAAATTCTCTATAAATTCTTGGAATATTTGTGCCTCGGGATTGCTTATTAAGGGTTAATTATTGGGCTGTAATTAAATCTCAGTTTATGAATTCTCTCATAGCTTTATATACATTTCGCGGATGAAGGAATGTCAAATTGCTCAAATTGAAATTATTCAAATTACTTAAATTAGCCAAATTCCTCAGCCAGAACTCAGAAGTCTATTGAAACTTGTGGAAATATGGATATTTATTTCTCTTAGGATTAGAATTCAGTTTTATAGAATTTATATAGCATGTAAGGAGAGCTATAATTATTCCTAGCTTATGGGATTTCCTTTGAACTCCCTTAGGATCTCGGTATTCTCAGACATTGCCGGTTATAGAGAATCTCTTATTGAGAGTAGTAGTAAAAGCGGTAAAAAGTCTGCTTGTAAATTTAGTAAAATCAACAAGTTCTGCATGGACCAGATAGGAAGTCACATATCATATTATACAGATGATCTCAGGGTATTACTCATCTCTCCTACATGATCCATTTATATTCATATTCAAATTTTAGGTTCCTGGCCAGCGAAAAAGCACAACTTTTTTAAGGAGTAAAAGTTTCCGAGTGAATGGATGAAAGAGACGAAAAAATATGGCCTTCCCGGGTCTGTAGTTTACACTACGAGGAGAATACAGTAGGATTTATTGAGGATCCCTCGGAAGAAGAGAGAGGGGATCTGCAACAGAAGGGGACAATTTATTGTCCAAGTCCAAATCGCCAGATCCTCAGCCCTGAATAATTTGTTGAGCCTTCGGGAGGGAGAATCTTATTTATTTATAAAAAAATTACAAATTATAAACACATACGGGGGGAGTTCAATAAATTATGAATTTATGAGAATTTATGAAATTTCCGAAATTAAAATTATAGATTAAAAATTTATAAAATAAGAAAAAAATAATTTTAGAATTCTAAAAATTTTAAAACTTCAAAATATTTGCAAATCTCTGAAATATTTACAAATTCAGGAGGCAAAATTAAGTAAACACCATCAAAAGAGTGTGTATAGGTTAGTAATGTTTGTGTACTAATAGCGAATAGGTAATTTGTGATAGTTTGAAGTTTTGAAGTTTAAAAAAGTGTGCCAAATTGCTTGATAATTAAATTTTATGATTATTTTATTATGTCTAGGAATGTGCTACATGAGGAATGGGAGAGATTTGGAAAGATTTAGGAAAATGTCTTTTTAAAAATAGTAAGATTTCTGTGATGCAAAAAATAACAGTCAAACATGTACACTTTCTGCCAGAAATTGATGTTTTTTTTGTGGAAATAGTTTCTGGAGATTCCCAGTTTTATTCAAATGAAATATTCCCGTATTTACATTTAGCTATATGGGATTCTAATGAGGTCTGGAAATTGAAAAAAGGACCTCCCGCACCGTCTCATCTCCAGTCCTCTAATCCTATATCTCCCTTAGCCTTATCCCTTAAGGCTGATATTCTATCAGGTATATTATACAATAATATACATATGTAGAGGTACGCCCAGCTCTCCTATCAATCTGACCACCACAAATATCTAAATCAGAATGTCATCTAATACTTATACCAATGGATAAGTCGAGGCTCCTAAAGGATTCTTCAGGCGATTAACAGGACCAGAATGTTTTAAATAATAAAAAAGCTCTCAAAATCCCATGTCACAGGCATGAATGACAATCCTCAATTACCTTCAATGTTCATGTACTTTTCTACGGTGGAAATAACCATAAAGTTTTACTTTCTTCCTCGGCAAAAACATTTGTTTTAACTCATCTGAAAGGCCCTAAATTGCCTTAAAAAGAAAGCATTAATATTAAGTTATCTCGGAGGGACCAGAGTCCAAAAAACTGAATGAAACTCCCACGTCTCTAGCCTTGAAGGTGTGTAAAACTCCAAAAAGTACTCAAATGGACATCTTCAAGAACCTTGGACGAAGATGAACGAGTTCTTAGGTCTAAAAACACCTCCGAGGAATTAAGATGGATCTTTGAAGTGTTTACAAACAGTGAAAAATGAGGATTTGGGCTCGAAATCATTTAATTCTTGGTTTGTGTCTTCGCACGCGTTAGTCCAAGGGTCAGATTTCCTTCGACTGATACTTACAAGGATCCCCACGACTCGGGTATTATTTATGTCAGGATTCCCTCATTGTCAACCTTTGTTTCCCCGGCCATTATCCAAATGGGAGATGACGGGGGATGGGAATTTGTATTTTATTTATGGGAGTTGGGTTCAGTATCACAATTCCCATCTATTCAGGGTGTCCTATCCGGGGGTTTCCAGTCCATTTGGTCCATCCAGACCCATTTTAACATGTAATCTCGACTAGTACAATATTATAAATTCTCCTCCCGCATTTAAAACAACACAAGAGAATATTACGATATTAATTCTGCGACGAAAAACTCATATTTTAGTAGATACACGGTATACTAGATAGGAATTTGAAGGAAAGAATACTTGTCCGTAGAGTTTAGAAGATGAGTATTAGGATTAGTATTTAAATAATAAGCAGGAGGGCAAGTGTCAGCAGGGGGAGGACTCAAGGGTCCTTAAAAAACCTCGAATTTTAATAAGCTCTCTCAAGTATATATTCTTTCCTGTGTAGCGAGTTAAATATCCTCTCCCTGCCCTTTTATGGACACCTGGAATATATATTACTTTCCTAATTTGGACCTTGGACCATCTAATCTCAAGTCAGTACTCTTCAAAGAACCCTTAAGGGTGTAAGGGATGGCCATCTGAAACATCTACCGGAATTTACGCATCCAAATTTCAGGAATTGGCCTTTTGGCCATTGAGGAGCCATTCAAATTCTAATATCTATATTATCATCAGAGCCAAAAGCGTCCAAAAACAATGGCCTCTCACAGCTTACTGTGTTTCACAACATTTACTCATCAATCCCAAGCTTATATGGCGTTTTTTATATAGGAAAGAGTGCCTTTGCGGTTCTTTGTAAGGGCTAGGCCCTCCATTCTTGAAATCTTTGTAAAAAAGATTGATTTTTTACTGTCAATCTTTTTCCCCTTCAACATTACTCAATAAGCACTTAAGTCTTAGCTCGTAAAACTCGTAAACCTTTAGATATGTAAATTTGTGTACCTTGAGATCCGAAATTGCGACTATTTGTATAGGGTTCTGGGACCGATCGGACTGAGATCAACTGCAATTGAAGAAGAATGAGTATTCCATGTAGTTTGGCCATCTCCTACGGGGGTAAAAAGATTCAAAATGGATTACAAATGATTTCAATTAAATATTTAATCATCCCCGATGAATTGTACCCGCCACTCCTGAACCCCCGAATTCTTTCCGGGTGAAATTATGCAATAAAAACCGGAATTCCGCCTCCCGGATCCTCCCGGAAGAGCGTGTGAAATTCCGGAAGAAGATTTGCGGAGATTTCATGCATTTTTCATCTCTTTCTCTTACCCTTTGGGCCATTAGGGCCTCTTAGGCGTCCATCTAATGCATTTAGCCCCTTTTTCTAAGAACCCCCGAAAGTTTACTCGATTTACCCGGGGCGGGACAAAAGAACCGCTGGAAGCCTTTTGAACCCACTTGAATTTCTTCGGAGGAACTCTCGAAGAGTCTTGGATTATCTAATGAAGATCCTTTGATCTCAACTTATTATTTAGTGGGGGGAGGGATTTAATATTCAATGCATGGCCATTGTTGAGAAACTTGGCCGAGTATTTGCAAGATGAGAATATTTCCTCAAAGCGGCCAAATTAACAATTGGGGAAATAGAACAACTTTGAGCTTTGGGAAGTATTTGGGAAATAGTTAAATAAACTTTGGATCAGCTTGAGTCGATTAAAACAAGAGGCGGGGATTCTTGAGGAATATATATCCTTCTTAGCTTTGTATTCAACCTAAGATTTAGGGGGGAAAGATGTGATGTTTTGTGGGGATTCTAGCAGACTCGGAAGAATTAATTCTGAACAAATCTCCGGCTTCCTTTTTTGCTCTAGTTAAGATTCCAGGGCTTGAAGCATTTGTATTTGCCAAAAGGTTGTATGTGAGTGAGTAAACATGAGAGTAAAATACACGGGGTTAAAATACAGTTGTCGATAATCAGACCCTCGAAGAAACTGCTCCGTCTCATATAAATATATGCAATATATATGCCAAGTATAGGGAATTCTATAGGAAATTATCCACCATAAACTCGCTCGAGATTTATTCCCAAAACACAGATTCAAATGAACTTGAAAGTGCAACTGGGATCCTCGGAGTTGCAGTAAAATTAATGAATTTTTAACAAGTGTGCTCGGGCTTCATTTCAAAGTTATAAATAGAGATTCCCCATTAATACTTTATAAGGGTTTATTCAAAATACCTTTCCGTATGAAATACCCGAGTCGGAATGTCAACTTTCGACCCGTGAAATCCCCAGTCCAGGTGATTCAAATGGAGGTTCCAACAATGCCCCAAAAATACACTTCAAAACGGCCCCGATTAAATCCAATACATTCCTTCCCTGGCTTGAACACAATCAGTATTAACCTATAGAATGTGTAACTCGAGTACTGCCGAGTGTCATTTGAATCTGTGGCTTTTTTTCAGACTTTAATAATAGGAGCCAATCCTATTGTGGCCGGGATGAGCAACTTAAAGGTCTTTATAATCCAAGGGGCACACTTTCCAACCTCTCAAATCCTGTCCATTCACGGATTGCACCTTTTCAAATGGTCTTTATTATATAATCTGCATTTCCCATCCGGGAAAAGTCGATCAATCTCTCAGAATTGACACCTTTCACACTAATGATCCCGATACAAGTCCTTATTGCCCTTATTTGGGCAGGGGTACGGTGGAACCTCACCGAAACTCAAATGCCTGGCTATTTTGGAATCTCTTGAAATATTTAGGTCGGCTTTTTCCTGCCGTAGAACTTTGTAATTTTGCACAAGAAAGTTACAACTTTTAGAAAAAGATAAACAATTCGTAGAGAAGTCGAAAGAAGCTTTGAATTTAAAGTTTTGAGCTTGTTGTAGGTAGGTATTTATACACAAATCCTCCGAGGTGGGTTCAGATTGGGCTAGGGCTTCATCCTGGGTGAATGGGTTTGGGTGAATGGTGGGTAGGACGAAGCCGGCAAGCACTTTTCCCCTGCCCTGCTCACACCACACTCGAGATCAACTCGGATTTAACACATAGCTCCCCATATCTTATTATGTAATACTCTACCCAGAGCCAAAGTTCCTAACCTTAGCTTATATACTCATTCCTCCCGTATTTGAGTACCTAAAATAGGGCTAAACATACACGCTCGATTGAGAAGAACACTAACTTTATAAATACTTGGACGGAGACCCACCTGAGTCCAATAATCATAATAATTCAGAGCATAAAACCGAGTGAGATTTATTGGTGGAAAAGTAAACAAAGGGCCTGTACATTCATCAAATCCTCCGAGGGATCCTCCGAGAATCCTTTAGAAGAAGAGGAGATCCAGGAGAGTAATAATTAAGAAGGGATCTCGTGGGACTCGAATAGCTAATGACTTATCCCTTTACATCTACTTAACTCCTAGTCTCCACCACAGGCTCCTTTCATCTAAACAATTCATCTCATCCTCAGAGTTTAATTCCTGAATAGTAGAGCCTGGAACTTAATTGGGGAAAGCTACCTGGAAGGATCTTATATATCTTAAGAATCCTTTAAAAGCCCTACTCGAGGACTAGATCAATTATATTAATCACCCCAACGAGGAGGGAGTACATCTCTTTGTAGGATTACACTTTGAGGGATTAGAGAATTAAGGAATTTAACTTTAAGCTTCCTCCGGGGATTAAATTCAGCTCTAAATATAATTATAATACGAGTATATGAGTATAATTCTCAGAATTCAAAAGCTGAGATGCGCAAAATTCCAACCCAATCTTTTGTCAATTTTAAATTGATATGTCTCGGGGAATGAAATCCGATCCAGGCTGAAATCTTCATCAAACAGATTGGATTTTGTATTTGCAAACTCAGCTCTCGACTCCAATTTAATTCCCATATGCAAAGAAATTACTATTCTAGAAATATGTATCTGAAATTCTCATATATCGACCATAATACTCATTTAAATAAATATTACTTCAAATCAGAAGCGTAAAAGTCACGGATAATTAAGATTTATTTTTGTATCCCTTTGCATGCTTTATGGAGTTATATCTTAATTAACTTTAAATATTTTAAATATCTATATTTATAAAGTGTATACAAATATTCTTCATGTACAGCGATTATCGTAACACATATAGTATTTTATTATACAATATAAGCTAAATGATAGCAAATACTACTAGATTATAAATTCCAAAAAAGCCATTAAATATACATAAGATTATTATAGCTTGGCTTATATTGTAAAACTAGTTTTTATATGAACAAAGGATCAATTTACTATCCAATATTAATATGTAGTAGATATGTAGTATTCGGTATCAAATTCCCAATTGGATATGGATATCGTAATAGCTAAATTTCAATCTCGAAAGTTATATGAAAAATTATGCGTATTTTATTCAAACTCAGTCATATTTCGAACTAAATTAAATATGCAAAATCGTGCAGTAGTTTCCTCAAGTCTTGCTAATGAAAAATCATTATATTTGAGAGCCCATTCCTTCGTTTCCTCCAAGATCCGACACACCTGCAAAAAAAACCAAATAAAAATCGGGGGGATTTTGAATTAAATTGATTACATTGCGTGACATTGGAGCTGCTTCGTCCAAAGGGAGGTTGTAGACTTGTCAGTAGCCTTCCAAAATGAACAAAATTTAAATATATCCAATGCAAATTCATATCCAATATAAAATACCTGTAGGAAATAAGTGTTTTTGGTGATGATTTCGTTGATTTCGATGAAATCCGCAAATTCCCCTTCACCCCCAGACACTATGCATTTGGATAGGCAGAGAGGTTCCTAAAAAAACAGCAAAAAAATAAAGATTTGAGCCAGCAATCTCTACATCCCTTCAAATATAATATCATATGGCTCAGCTTGATAAAGAGCAGTATCTCGCAGACTTTGAATTTATTGAAATCTGAATATATAGTACATATACGGTATTCCTATCCTAGGCCTAAGAAATCAGAATATTTGTACAATAAAATCCTAGCTTTACTGATATTCACATTCCTCCCCCCACCCCCCTCCAATTCCATTAAAATTTACATAGGCAAATTGAACTTTCATCATCCTAATCTCAAATCCTTTAAAACTCCACTTCTCCCACCCAATATGCCGTATATTCCCAAAGCTAATATTGTATTATCCTAGGCTCATTCCCCTCAATTTCCCCCTAATTCGGGTGATTTTTGAATAATCGAGTGAATAATAAAAAAGTGGGAGGATTTACTTTAAAAACCTGAGCCAAATGATTCAAATTTGGCCTTCAATTCCCCCACAAAAATTGGGAATTAATTCATTTGAGGGTGGCAAATTGGCCATTTCTTGGGGTCTTTTATGGAAATCTGATTGGTTCCTTTGCAAGAGGAGTCCCCCTTGAAATTGTTTATGGATGAATATTTTATTTAGGATTTTGAATGGGAATTCTACACAGATTTCGACAATTTAAGAAGTAGAGAAAGTGCAAATGAACCACAGGGGAAATAAGAGATTGAGGATAGAGAGCCATTTATTCTTTATTTCGTCCTGGACTCATCTGGAGCGTCTTTTCAAGCCAAAGGAGACCCATAAAACGTCCATTTAAATATGCAGTATTTCGAGCCATTTTACAATGTGAATAAAACATGTTTTACAATCGGCTCAGGTGTAATTTGAACTCTCAAAACTTACTCTCAATGGGCAGAAACGTGTATTTTTAACTCTGACTAGCACCAACTTGACATCTTTCACGGGGTCTCCGGCAGGTGGGAAGAAGAGGTCGGAGGATGCTTCGATTTTCAGCGCCAACTGCTCCAGATCCTACCAAAATAAATCATAAATCAGATTTATGTATTGAAAGATATGAGATATTAATTTCCCAACCTTTCCACGCGCTAGGAGGATCCCAAATATATTCCTCAGGGGTTTCCCCCCATTCATATGGACGAGGGAGAGCTGAGACTCGAGGACAATGTGGATATCCGAAAGATTTGTCCATTCGAGAAGGTCCAGAGCGAGCTGGGGATTGCAAAAAAAAAGATTTAAATCATTTAGAAATAGCAAAAAACACTTTGTAATGCTCAATGGTTTTAAAATAGCGGCCCTTATCTATTTGTGTATCTATTTAAGAGTGGTTTTGTTTACATTAGCGATTTGTTTATGTAAAATTCAGGGCAAAAGTTCAGGGGGATTCCTCTTAGGATTAGATTCTAAATATTTGGTTATTTAAGCACTGCTACATTCGTGCAAATTTCAAGTTACTCGCTGGAATTGGATGTAAATGCGTACAAACCTTCCTAATGCGAATGTTAACTCCGTCAATCTCGGAGGAGGATCGCCGATGGTTAGGTGATGATGAGGAGGAGGCTGCAGAGAGGGATGAGCTTGCATTGTTGATGATTGAGATTCGGCGCCAAAGACGGACACTAGATACTTCTCGGGTAGTCTGCAAAAATAAATAAAATATATACAAACAAATCGGGGAAGATCGATTTCCGAATTTTAAATCCATTATAGGTTAATATAATTTGCGTATTATTGTATTAGCTACCTTATTCATATGCTCAAGATGTAGCTCAATTTTTTCCTGGGCAGATTGAAGTTCTTCACGGGAGAAATGAGAGTTTGGGGTGACTTTGAGGAGCCTCGCGAGGAGGAGGGGATACCGGGTAACTCTTTGCACTGGAACCTACAGATTTAAATTATCGGGTATAAAATTAGGATAGTTTTAAGCCTAATAAATAATAAAAAAATTCATACCATAAGGAATGCAGGTAGATTCATTCGCCGAAGTACAGCATTCTCCATTTGAGAGACACGGAGGAATATCCTCAGGAGCTCCTTCTCCTTCTCCAATTGAGTTAGCAGGGCTCCCGCACTTGCCTGCAAAGTTAAAGATATTCTAATTAGCATTGGTAAAAAATGAAAAATGAATTTTTAATCGGGAAATTGGCTAATGGACGCTTCAGTTAACCCCTGATGAGTTTGTTCGGAGAAATTGGGGGAATTTCCTATTGATTTGAGGGTAATTAATCCTTGGAAGACAAGCCCTTCAAAATGATTGATTAATTCATTAATACCCCATATTTCAACATAAACATTGCACAAAGTTTAAAGAAATCTATTCAAAATTTTAAGAATTTTACGGCATTTTTCCCGAATTAAATTTAACCTTGTAAATTTAATTCAACAAAGTATTCTTTGATCAAAACATTTTTTTTTTCAAAAATTAAAAGTTGAGTTCATTTTTGTGGAAAAATCATCCGATTCGGTTCTTTCACCATCATCATGATTCAAGTTTTCATTCATCTGTCGGAGACTCCGATTCGGAGTGATATGAAGGGTGGGGAACGACCCTAATCTAATGAGAATTGAGCCGGAAGATGGGAAGAAATCAGAAATTATGAACGTGCTCTGAATTTGATGATTTTAACGGGGTTATTTCACGAGGTTGGCTTGAAAAGATTTGCAGGTAGTGTTTTTAAAAGAATTTTAGAGTTCTATGTAATGATATTTCATATACAAAGTATATAGCCTGTCCGCTTTAATATTCTTTAAGAATCTTCCCGAATCCCTTGATATTTCAAAGATATTCCAAGCCCCATACCTGTCTTGTGCAGTATGACTCGAATGCAGTCTAAAAAGAGTGTCAAAAATGAATTTAAATCCAGTTCAAATACAACTATGATATCATACCATCATCCTCTCCCCAAAATTGTAGAATATTCTTCCAACGTTGACATTAAAAAGGTCTTCATCGAGGGTGGAAGCAGCTCCCTCAAACTCTGACCTCAGCATCCGAACCAGCTCCTCATTAATCTCCATTAGTTGGTCCACATTAAGAAAGATGGCGTCCAATTGTTCCTTTGATAGCAACCCTGCCGTTTGGATTGGGGTGTAAAATTCATCGAGGATGATCCTCAGGTCACGGCCGTATTTGACCTCAGTCTCGTACACTTCTAGCAGTATTTCCTTCCGCTCAGACTGACGCCGGACACAATTTGAGCAGAGTGGATCCTTAGATCCAGCCGGAGATGACTCTACCGTCGACTCTTGATGGCATTCCTCACAGAGGGATGGGGCTGGAGTTGGAGGGAGGTAGACTGGAGGTAGAGGGAGTGGGTGCTTGCCTTGAGGAAGGACTACGGTGATGAGGGAAGATGCCTCCGAAGATGACCCCACGCCAGAATCATTCCGCTCGACCTTGACCTCACCGGAAATCGTTTTTGTTTGGATTTTGACGCCATCGCCGCCAGAGGATGAGGATCCCAATGAACTGGACCGAGATTCCGTTGAGGAATTATTCTGAAATATTAATTTTTCAATTAAAAAATGCATATTTAAATGGCCTTTTGCACTGTGCAATAACAGGGCACGAGGGGGATTGTAATTAAATTAGTCTTGACCTCGAATTAAGTGGACAATCAATCCAAATTAGTGCATTAGAATGCTGTAATTAAGCGCATAAATTTGTATGCCTAATTTACAAGCTCCTTAGTCATAATTAGAGCTTTATTGATGAATTCTTCCCTTAATTTCAAGTCCAAACCTTATAAGAACCCCTAAGAACAATGTCTAATTAATTTCGAGGACCTTGCAATTCTTGGAAAAAAATAAAAAAGCGTAAAAATGCAAATTTGGGCTTGGGACATTGTTGAAGTTGGACCAAACATGGGTTGGGAACAATATTACAACTTGTACAGAAGCCATAAACATTTTTTGCACCCTTATTTTTAATTAGAAATGGTCCAAGTTCAAATAAGGATAAACTTATTTAAATACGCAGTTATTTATAATCTATTTCTGACATTTTGCAACTAAAAAATATCTAATAATATTTCTAGCCGAATATTAAACATTCAAATTTGAATATTCATGACTGTTATTAGTAGACCTGGGAATCGTATGATAGTGCATATTTTTTCTGTGTACATATAAAGCTAGAGATCTGAGACTCCGGAAATACACGTTTCATGTAAAAATAAGTCTATAGCCGGAAGTTTTTAGTGCATATTTTGGCATATTTTGGGGGTTAGTGCATATCGCATATGCACTAACGTTTTAGGGCATATTTTGTCTAAAGTTGATGGTTTTTAGACAAATTTTGCATATTTTTTGAGGAAAATCTTCAAAAATATATTTTTTTAAGGAAAAATTCTAAGAATTTTGGACAAGCACTAACAATTATTGAAATTTTGGATACATATTTTGTCATATTTCACATATATTGATATTTTACTTTAAAGTTTCACTTCTTCTCAAAAAATATTTTGAAAATTTTGAAAAAAAATATCGGAACAAATTTTTATTGTAATCTAAAAATGGTATAAAAACTCAATAAGCACTAGATATTATCGATTTTTTAGTGCATATTTTGAGCATATTTTGGTCATTTTTAGGGCATAAGTGCATGCATATTTCATGCATTTTTAGTGCATATAATTCCCAGGTCTAGTTATTAGCTTTTAATAAATAGATAAATATTTAACAAAGAATAGCTTCATTCAGTTGAGAACCTCGTGTAGATATTTTTAGCAATAGATATAGTTAAATTGAGATGGTTAGAATATTGGAAAGTGTTTGTTAAATATTTTGACAGTGGCTGACAAATGTGCAATCTCTCAAATCTCTTTTTTGAAGGGGAGAGATGAAAGTGTACTATATAAGTATATTTGTTATCATTTTGTGAAGGGGAATAAGTCTGCAAGAATTAAAGATAGCCCTTGTTAAATAGTAAATACAAACACTGATACAAATACTGATATATCCCCCTCGCCTTATTATTTTTTTGCCGACTCAACCGTCACACTTCCCTAACCCATTTCTCAACACATGTATTAAATACCAATTTGTCCATTTCCTACGAACGACTTTCTACTCTCTTGATGACAGACCTTTGAGAACTGGGATTGACTATGTTCTACTGGTACCTTCTTAATTGGCATCTCTCGACTCTCGACAAATTAATTGCTCTATTTTAAAAGGTAGACTTACCGACTCTGCGAGCCTATCCCGGATACTCTCAAGGAATGTAAGGATCTCTGTTCGAGAAGCTCCATCAAAAATGCTCGTTGGATTTGTTTTGGCATCAAAAGCATCAGAATAAATTGGGGAACTTGATCTAGCGGATAAATCTCCGGGAATCTCTTCGTAAATCGGTTCTTCGACAACATTTGGTCCAGAAGGTGTGGAGGAAGGCCCGGGGGTCGCCTTCATCGAGTCAAGAAACTTGCCACGAGCCATTGAAATGGTGTCTGTGACAAGTTTGGATAGTCTATGATTATAATCCCCCGAAGAACCGGAGGAATGCGAGTCTGGAGAATAGTTTTTCTCAGAATTATAATCTTCTTCGACTCCAGAGGACTCTGATGAGGAGGAAGGTGGTTGAGGGTGTCCTTGAGGAGGTGGAGTCGGCGGGAAATTAAGCTGAGAGAGTCTGTCGCTTAGCTCGTTGAGGAGGGATCGTGTTTTACTAAGCACTTCCTCAGATTCCGCTGACTTCCCCGCCTCTTTCTCTTTGGGCACCACTTGTAATGATCCTCCGGGTCTAGGGATCCCAGTCTGAGGCCTTGGGGTAGTCAAGAGGGGGAATGGGAGTGGTGGTAGCTCGGAGGAAGCCTTTGGAAGGGCTGGAGGAGATGAATTTGGAAGCGGTGGAGGTGTAGAATCTTCCGTTTCTGCTCCAGAGTCAGATTCTTGTCCATTTCCACCCATGAAATTAAATACATCATCGTAGAGGGGCTCTTCTCCGTTGAGGACAGATCGGTGGACCATCAGGGAGAGGGTGTCATCATAAATTACAGCGGAATCCGTATCCTTTACGGGCCCAACGTCGTTATACAACTCCTCAATAAGGGGTGGCAGTTGTGGAGAGGAAGAATATCCTTCTTTTTCTTTATTCGACAATTTTTGGTATTTTTACAGGGGAGGTCGGAGGAGGTTTCGGAGTGGTTGGAACCTGTGGTTGAGGCACCTGAGATTCTTTAGCCGCTTTTTTCTCATTAATTTTATTCTTGAGCTCCTCATTAAGCGAAGTTAGCCTCTTTAGCGAGTTAAGAGAGGAGGTGTCTCCCCCTGGGATGGTTTTTGGCCTATTTTGACCGAGAATGTCATCATAGAGGGGTTCCGGTGTGGGATCCTCTTTTTGGGGAGCACCTTTGAACCCTTTAGATTGAGTTTGAGACATTGGCACTGGTGGTGGAGGTAGATTACCGAGCTTTCCCATGATGCTACCACCATCCTTCCCTCGGGAAGCTTCTCTATGAGCAATCTCCTTCCCATGATTAGGTTTAGCTCTACTTCCGGTGACCTCCTCTTGATTAACCCCAATTAAAACCACCGAAGAATGATTTCGGGAGCTCTCTCCGGATGTCGAAGTGTTCTCATCAAAAGCTGGAACCGTTAGAGCCTTTGAACCAGAGTAAATCCTTATCTCGGACACTGAATTATCTCTTTGAACAATTTCTATATTTTGATCTTGCTCCTGGGACACTTTTCGGCTTGATTTGGCGAATTGGGTCTGTTTTTGACGGTTTGAAGCCTCGAGAGGTGCTGAAATCTTTGGCTTGGGTGCAACTGGTGTTGAACTAACATTAGGATTAACCTGTTTTGGATTCATTCGATTTTGTAACGAGTTCATGGCGAGTGCCAAAGGATTTTTATATTGGGATTTGGAATTTGAATCAATGGCTTTTGGCGTTGGCCTCCGATTAATGGGCTTAGCATTCACAAGGGCTACATCAACACTTCCTGTGCGTTTTGGAACCGGAGGAAGACCCTTCAAGCTTGATGGTGGAGGCGGTGGAGGGACATTAGGCCTTAAGCTTCTCAGGGGAGTCAAGTTTGATGAGCTGTGGACCATCCTAAATGAGTTTGACTGCTTGACACGAGGGGAGGAGTTCACGGAAGACCTTTTACCCGGGTTTTTCTTGTCCATCGACCCAGGTTTGGCTGTCATATTATTAAAGGTGGTGTCTGAAAGCGAGGGCCGTGTTTGATTCAACCGGATTCGGGTAGTATCATTGAATAAAAGAGAATTCGGATTGATAATTCGGAGATCCGTGCCAATCCCACGAGGATTTGGAGTCCTCGAGGCGGATCCTGCAAAGAAAAATGAAAGAAACAAGGATTAATCAACGGTTCAATTCATTTTTAATTGAGACTCGAAATTTATAGCGTATTCGGCAGGGTTTTAAAATCCCTCGTCTCTCCTAACGGTTCACGGCTATTCAATTTACAGAGTTATTTTTAGCTTTAAAAAACCACACAAGTTTACAACTCGGGGGAATCGGCACGACGTCCACGAACCAAAGTGGAGGTCATTAAAACTATGTAATCTCCCCCAATAAAAGTATTACCACGAAATACTAGTATGGAAAGAACCCAAGTTCATTAAAATAGAGTTTTATGATCCACATTTCTGCAAATTTAGCCATTTGGAGGACCCTTTTTAAATAACTCAGGATCTTCAGTACATAAATCTCTATTAGAGTGCATTAATCCTTTGCAAAAGCATTCACTAAAACCGAACCCTTGGTCATTTCTATTTATCTGCAATTGATATTGAAATTGAGATGCTTTTGCTGTGCAATTTAAATGGGATAACCGCAAAATACACAAAGTTGAATGCAAATCCTATTTAAAAATGAATTTGGAGAAATATTACATTGAGAATTAGCCTTAAAAACTGGGCACTTTCGCCGGGCCCACTTCTAATAATGAAATGATAATTGACCCACTATTTTTGCAATGACAATAACATCTATTAGATCAAATATAAACAACACATTTGGATATTTTTAAGATATATGAAGATAAACCCCATTAGCATAATTGAGCTATTAATATCTTTATACACGGTTAGACTCATTTAGAATGAGTATATCTTTATAAGATGGCCAAAAACAGCTCAAGAAATTAAGACCGGCAAAAATTAAGATTAGAATATTTTTTTTAATTGAGCCTTAATGCATTTTTTGACCATGTAAATTCGGATAAATCAAATTAGAAATCTTTACAACCCCCTACCTTCAACATCAGTCCATTTTAGAATGATCGCATGGTAAACCATTCGATTTCAAATTGACAATTTATGGATTTAAGCATCTGTAGAGCAGACCAGGAAGAGATTACTCGATCATGCAATCACCTAATATGTTAATTAATGTACTCTGAACCCCTGACTGTTTTATTACAATCTAATTCGACATATTTTAACCACAAAAACAATACTGCACACGATCTGAACTTTTAAAGCCTATCCTCCCAATCCCCATCCTTTTAAAGCTGGCCAATTGACCACCCTCTAAACTTCTTTTACTCTCCCTAAGCTTGGCAATTAACGGTCATTTCTTATAGCTCTTATTGCAAATTGGGAGTTTATAAAAAAGAGAAATTGCTGCTTTGTTTCCTCATGCCCCCACAAAGATCTCTCCTTTAATCCTCAAGAGAAGGATTTGAGCCTCTAAAGAATTTGTGGTTTTATTTTGCAATCTGATTTCCCATCTAGTTAACCTCCGGAGTACCTATTAGTACTTGAGGGCATGCAAAATACAAAAATTCCCCACAAAACCCCCAGAGAAATTGAAATTTATCAAGGGCCATTGGAATCTGGACATTTCTTTTGAAATGATAATGAAAGCCACAGCAGGTGACTCCACAGATTGCAATGCAAATGACTTTTTTCCAAGGCCCGGAACAAAGTCATTAAAATCTCGGGTTAAAACATTGCCAGAGATGGGAGGTCTGAGCCGTTGAATCTAATCATATGCAAATGGGGGGAACTGGATTTGCATTCAAACTTTTAAATTCCTACAAAATACACATCCTTCTCCAGTCCATTGACTAATTGTTATGTGACATTTCCTCATTGGGAGCGACAGGGGACACATAACATTGATGGCCACTAAAGATTAAGGGGGATTTTATGCAAACAATTCATTAATTCACTTAATTCATTAGCCTATACTCTTAACTAGTACTACTACCTGCTCGTACTAGTCCTAGGAATGAGGAATATAATTCTAAAGTCCAATCAAATGGAAATAAATTTACACAAGTGGTTTTGCTCGAGTAAATGTCAACTGTCAACCCAGAGGATCAGTTCCAAGTTAGATTAACAGATACTGGTTCCACACTAATTTAACCCCAAGGGGAAATTAGCTGATTTTTATTACATTTTATCGTATTACAACTAATCCTAAGCATAAGTCTAATATGACTCAAAGGTGAAGGTTATATAGCTTTTTAGAGCGTCTTTAACCTCTAATGAACCCTTATAATGAAATTCAAGTGCTTAAATTCCCCAAAAGCATTGATTTATAGTCATTTCTATTCAGATCCCGATCTCGGGATAATTCATTATTCAAGCATTCTTTTGCATTAATTTTTAAAGGATTTTTCAGGCTTCAAAACATAACTAATTTAATATGAAATTGTGGAGCTAATTAAAGGGCAGATTTATTTAAAGTAAAAGTTATTTTATTTCCAATTGAGCATCCAAATGGTGTGGGTTTTTAATCCCTAATTAGGTATTCAGGAAGTAAAATTAACCAAAGAAAAAATAGAATGTAAATTCACGCGACAAAAATGACTAATACGAGCTTTAATTACATAGTACATAATACTAATGAGCTTTGCATTCATTAGGATTATAATTTGCTAATTTTTAAGGGATTTAAGCAACCTTAAGCCAGTTACGAGGATTATATAAAGTGAATTTATAAATTAATATCTCAAGCTCCGACCACAGATTTTGAACGCTTTCCTTCCATGTAATAATATAAACATATTTTTATTTGGGAGCCGAGATTTAATATGATCTAATGATTTTGGCTTTATCTTTGAATGTGGTGACAAGCCCAATTGATTTATATTTTGGCGGAGGACAACAAAGGAATATATGGGCATATGGGCCGTGCATTGGAGCCATTTCGCGAAAGATAAAAGAATTTTATGCGGTTTTGTATATGCTCCTTTCACTTAATTACTCAATTAATGAGAGAGCTAAGCATATTAGGTTTCAATTTAAAATTGAAACCAAAAGATATTTCCGAAATAAATTGGCAAACTAAACTACTACCTACTTATACTATCATAGGCTTCAGGATTGCGTAATGCACCGTAAAAAAGATAGGATTTCATAATGAATCTGTAGTCAGTATTCGCAAAAAGGTGACACTCGCATATTGGAATTTGCGAGTATTTTTGCAATCAAATTTAAGCATTTTTGGTCATGCTCCATGAACTCTTGTCCATTGTCAATTTAAAATACCAAATTTATGACTAAGGCCGTGAAATGCAATATAAAACAATATTTTGGCAAATTGACCCTTGTTCCACGAGTCCTTAAACCCTGAGTTTAAATGCAAGAATTCATATGCAAACATATGCGAATTTTGAAAGGGATATTTTATGAGTTAATGACAGTTTTAAAATTTAAAATCTTTAAGAACGGTACGGCATATTTCTCCTTGAGACCATTCTGACAAAAGAAAGGTAAATAGGACTCAAATCTTGACATGTAGCTGACCCCAACCCTTGTAAATTGTACTTTCGTTTCTTTCCACGGGGTAAATCTGCAATAAAACCCAGCCAAAACAAAAGGGAGTGTCCTCCGCATAGGTAAAAGTCGTGTTTGTCGTGACTATTAAGGAATTTGAAGGCTGTACGTGAATCCCACATGTGTTTAAACCATATAAAAAGGATCCCAGTCGTCAGATCTGAGATTCTGATCCCCTTCATTTGAGATCATTTGTGAATTGCGAGTCCAACAAAGCCAATTGCAAATGATTTGGCCGACTCGAAGGTGGAAGGAAGTGCGGAGTGAGTGAAAAATTGGAAGAAACCGGTTAAAAACGGAGATTCGAGTACATTTGTCTGATTGCAATCACTCCACGAGCTTACGACGTGAAATTGATGGGTTTTTACATGTCGAATGACTCGCAAAATTCCTTATGTAAGACTCCTAGCTGATAGTACAATGCTAGACCACATGTGTTTGTGGATAATTGCACTCGGAAGTCACAAAGAAATCCTCCCGAGTCTCCCACCACCACCAATAAAACAAGTCTGACAACCGTGTGAAATTCCTTTTGAAATGTAAGGATAAACTAACCTTTGATTGGCACTCTTCAAGATGCTCTGATTCGGTTTACTCGGTGGAGACACCTTCCCCTTGCTCTTGGCCACCTGTTCCTCAAGTTGGACTGGCCTCTGGGTCTCTACCTGACTGGGTTGACAACTCCTAGCGTCTCCTCCACCTTGTTCCTTCCGCCTCCGGGCTGCCCTCGCGTCCAACTCTTTTCGTAGTGCCTCCGCAAGGTCGTTGACATTCCCATCTGGCTCTGGTTGAGGTTTAACTGTTCCCTCCGAGGCATTCTGGTCAGTTTCTTGCGATTTGGCGGGCTCACCCGCCGAAAAACCGACATCTTCCTCCTCCTCCTCCTCTTCAGTTTCTTCCGTCTCGGAGCCTGAACGGCCGCTACAAAGGACTACAGTGTCCTCCGAGCCAAACTGTACCTTCTTTTTAATTGTGGTGACTCCCTTTGTCCTTTCGGGAGAGTCTTCGACATCCTCTTGGTCCTCTGGCTCTTCATTATCCTTCCCTTTTGAGGAATATTGGTATCTCCCTACGGCATCGTACATACTCACCGAAGAGGAACATTTCTTGAGGATAGGTTTGACATATTCATTTGGGTGAACAATGATTTTAACACTGTACAAGCCTTCATTGTCAGACCCAGTCTCCTCTACAATAGTCTCCCGCATCAGGGTGATTTGACTCGACCTCGGAACTCGGCGGAGAGCTCCGTATTTTGAGGGGGAAGAGTTTAAGGTCTCCCCCTGGGGTTTGTAATTGTTCCGAGTACGTGGTGGAGCATTGTCAGAGTCGACAAAAGGCTTAAAAGATGAAGGAGAGCCGTTAGTGTGGCTATTTTGAGGGTTGCGATTAGTTTTTGACTCGAGTTTGGCGTTGGGAGATGGGGGTGGTTGAGGTATTGAATTGGAATCAATGACTCTTCGATGAATTTCCTTTATCTCTGAATTGTTTTGATCATGTGGAGGTGTAGACCCGTTCTTGGTGCTATTTATGGGGTTTTTAACACTTCTAACTAAAGAGTTGGTGCTCCTCTTTGGACCTGGGTCTTTATTGTTTGGGCCGAGACCATTATAGGCAGTATACATGCCTTGCCCAGCAATCCTAATGGTAGGGTCATCGCCTCCAGCATTGCTCGAGAGACTCCTCGTCGTTGAGGAGGGTTGAGATTGATCAGAAGAGGATGATGTCAGAGCGTCGTCACTTCCCACATCCTCCTCCGACACTTCTTCATCCTCCACCTCCTCCGCTGGACGAGAACTGCTATTCTTTTTGAAATTTGACCCATTCCCACCCTTTTTCAGGAGCTGATAAGCACTTTTATGATCTTTATCAAGGATTGAAGGCTTCCTCTGCACTTGGTTGACCTCCCCCTCCGAATTACCCGGCTTTTTCTTAACCCCCTTTGTGCTAGATGTATTTATCCATAAGTCATATGGCATTATCTGTCGTAGATCCCATTCAGAATGATATAGGGAATCAGGGACTACTCCAACTTCATCTTGAACATAGTTTGGAACAGGCCCAAATTCATTTTGAAAATTCCAGGAAGCTCGAGTCCGTTTTGGACGGACTCTGACACTTGCTGTAGCGTTATGCATTTCTCTTCCATGAAGTAGATCATTACAGGATGCGAAAAAGCTCTTTTTCTTATCGGGGAAAAAATAAGAGGGTGCGGAAAAGTCATCCCGAGAGCCTTGAGGGTATTTCTCCAGCCCAAAATTGGCGTGGAGGAGCTCTTTTGAGGTCGCAGAGAGCGGTGGCACTCCTCCAATGATAGTCTGTCTCCTCATGACATCTAGCGATGGTCGCTTCTTCACTGCAGCCTTCAGACTCTTCCAGGTAAGCTTCCTCACGGATCCCACGAGCTTATCCTTTGTAGTTTCTTCCTTTGCAGAGCAAGGACAACCTCCCCCAGTCCCGTAAAAACCTCCTGGAACTTGATAAGGGCTAGGATTTCCTACATAACTCATTCCTCCATGCCCTGGGCCATGTCCAGGGCCAGTGCCATGACCTAGGCCATGTCCTGGACCGCAAGCACAACATGAAAAATCATCTTCTGAGCCTTCAAGCATTTTGCAACGCTTTGGAGGACCCTGGAATCCTCCAGGTCTTCCGGAAAAATAGCCAGAGGGTGATGCATATTGACCATAGCCTTGGGGGTGTTGAGGGATCTCACCATTCCCATTGTAAATCCAAGAATGATTCCTCCCAGGATCTTTTGCCCTCATATTACTCGAAGAATTGCTAATCTGTTGATCAAAAGGAACGGAATACTCTGAGGAAGATTGATTCTCCCTCGGATTAAGGGAAGGTCTGGTCAACCGAAAGTCCTCGTCCTCAAAGGAGCCATCCCCATACCTTTTCCCAGCGTTGACATCAGTTTTCGACCTCGAGAGCTTCCCTAGGAGCCTTCCAAGTCCAGTCCTTTTGCTCTCCTGTGAACAAAAATAAAAGAAAAAGTCTTTTAGCAATAGTTACAACCTGAGGTAGCCAAATTACATTTAAATTGTGCAAGATCCCATTATTTACTCTTATCTTGGGATCTACCGCTCATAGAAAAAGTGCATTTGATTCCGAATGTAAAGCTGCACATTATCAGAGCCAATACATTGCAATTATTGACCCTATAAAGGCTCTTTGGCCATTTAGAAGAGAGTGGGTGGGGTGCAGAAAGAGCTTATCACATGGGGGATCTCTTTATACTATTTTATAATGACATAAATTTAATCAAGCTCCATGTACAGTGTATAACCCTTTCTAAAACAATATTATGAACGTAAAAGCTCAAGGGTCATGCCCCCCAAGTGCTGTACAGGCCGATATTAATTAAGAAAAGTGAGCCCAGGAGTGCAAAAAAAGGTGTAATATTGTCTAATGAGCCGATATTACTTTTCAAATGACCTCTGACCTCGTCGAAGCTTCTTGTAACTTTTGTTTTTAATTTTTTAATTACTCCCCCACAGGATATTAACATCCCCCATTAAATTAATGAGCTAATCTTGGTCTTGGATCACCTCCGAAGGACAATTGCACCATTCCACCTACGATCCTCCCCCTCCTCCAAGTAATAAATATAATAAACCTCCTAATTACTCACTCATTCACCCCTTAATTTACTCGTAGTAGGAATGGGCAATATTAGCAAATTCCAATGCTCTTTTTACGAGCTATCTTTATAGCTTTCCTCTCTTTCGATAAGGTACTACCTACCTACCTTATAGAAATTGGCTGGCTTGTTCGAGTAGGCCTTAATATCATATATTTCGGAATTTTTGGCCGCTCATTCCCACACGGTTGAATATGACTCAATTGGGTATATTACTAGTGTAAATTTACCTATTTTACAATTAGATTTGGACTGTCCAAATGCAAATGATATGCATTTAGAACTTGGGAAAAATAAGCTCTCATTTCCAGCGAATATTGCCCTTCATTTACCCCCATATGTCTATTATTAAAAAATATTCTTAACCCAATTTAAAACTATAAATTGTAACCTATTGTAAAACATGATTATTAAATTCCAAATGGTTCGATTAAGAATATTAGGAGTTTGATTATGCAACACACCTACAGTTGAAAGAGCTTATTCTCCTTAAGGGCCTTTATGCATTGATTGACAATGGTCAATTCTTTGAAAGTCAATTACAAAAAAATGATTTAATATTTTTACTTTATGAATTTCCCATTGAAAAGGTTTGGGAGTAATTTTTTTGAGCGTAATTCATCAGCAGGAGCTTTTTATTCAAATTCCAACCCTTATTCAAATCAATAAATAATTGAATTTGGCCTAACATTAAAGTTGTAGCTCTGTTAATGCCCCTCAAGCATCCCTAGACCATGTAAACTTGCCATTAGCGATAATTAATAGCTCCTTCTCGCCTTATCTGAACTCAATCGACTCCTGGCTCTTGAGGTGCACTTGGACTTGATCGGAGAAAGAGTTACAAATCAATCTGCCTCCAATTTCAAATTTATAGAGTTTTTTCCCCGTTGAACACATGCAAATCTAATGAGCGAAAGCCTTGTATTTTGACTCAAACTTGAACACAGTCCATTAAACAATGTAATGATCAATATGTAGATTTCCTTATGTTTTTTCCATCAACCACAAAGGTCAGACCGGTAAGAAATTAGCCTAATCCACGGCTTCCAATTCGAGAGACCAATTGAAATTGGCCCTCAATGCCGGAAGTTGGAACGGTGTGCCATTTTTGATAAGTCAATGTTTTAAAAAGATCTTCAAATCAATTGCAAATGTCGCTTAAAGTCCATTTGATTTAATGTAAATATTTCCGCAAAGTCTTATTAAGAACTTTAAAATATTCGTCTTTTTTATTGGGAGCTTAATTTGCCCAAAAAGAGTCTAATAAGTAGGTAGAACGAGGATGGAAAACCCTAAACCTAGGGCTTTACAATCAGTTTTTACACTAGTCAACCTTGAGTCGAATGAATCTCTTAAAGGGTTGAATCTTGAAATCCAAATGGCAAAAACCTAGTTTGATAAGAGGAGGAAAAAGCTTCAAAATCCAAAGTAGGGCATCATTTCGACTCCTCTTAAGATCCTATAGAATGAGTGGACGCTTTGAGGACAATTAAATACTTGGGATTTGAGCAAATCATAATGACTTTTTGCTAGCGATTGATTGCACTTTGTACTCTTGCAAGCCAAACTGCCAAATCGACTCCATTGCACACCTTTAAAGAGACGTCTAATGGGTGCTTGTGCTAATCGCTTTCCTATCACCCAACTCAAGTAAAAGCTTTGCAAAATGCCAAAGTACAAATCTCTAAAAAAAATGAAGACTTTTACTATTTTTTGGCATTGCAAAGAAAAGGAAGAATGCCTGAAAGGTTTACTTAGGATTAGTAGGGACAAAGGGGTATCCTTGTTTGTTTGGTCACTTTTTTCAGGTTTAGAATAAGCTGTTCCTCTATTTAATAGTTAATAATATCTCCGGGCAATTATGCATTGTTAATATACCTATATAAGGTATAAGAAAATACCCTCAAAATAAAGGGTTCTTTATACTCGAATTGTATGGTACTGCTTTACTACGCGATTTAAAATCAATGGAATTGTAACAAATGGCTCAACAATACTCCACACTTTCTCAATCTTGCTTTTTGAATTCCTTTTCCTATTAGGCTTTAGGGAGCTGAATTCTAAAGAAATGACCAAAGAACCAAGGGTCGAGAGTTCAAGGAATAGATATTCCTTTGGGGCGTACACAATACCCAATTCAAGGGGGTTTATTTACAATCTTATGTCCATAAAACACACATTTCTATCTAATCAAACAGGAGCTTTCATATCTTAATTAGCACAGAATCACGAATCTCTATATGATCCCAAAAGGCCTGTACTTCCTCACTAAATTCCCCCATTTTTTATCAAAAATTTCATAATAAGACTTACGAGGGTTGACTTTCAAGCCTCAAATCCAAGATATTTTGGGGTTACAAGCAGGAAAGGATTAAATCACCCAATAAATCACAAATCACCCTTACAAGTTAAAGTTATACACCTGAGAAGATATTTCACATGATTTCCCAAAGATTTCAGAGATCCAGCCCGGATTTAAGGCACTTTGAGGGAAATGATTTAATATCCAATTGAGGGATTAGAGCACATATAAAATCCCAGTCTCAGGATGTACCAAATACCTAAATAAACTCACATTTAAAGATAAATCTGAGATCCTTTACAGCATCTTTTGATGGGTGATTGTTAGAAAGCCTAGCTTTGAACTCTTTGACTTTTTTTGGTTTAAATTGTCAATCAATTTCTATCAATTTCCATTACGCAATCCAATTCACAAAATAAATTACACTCTTAATCCTTCCCTTCACTCCTCAATCAATCTTTAATTTAAAACTTTAAATGATCCCCGAATGTATATAGATCATATTAAATAAATAATACGAATCTAATCGATCAATTCCGGTCAATTTTAATTTCACAAAACAAATTTGCCAAACTTTTTTTTATGAAGCTCTCAAAGAGGTTTTTAAATTAGAATGATTCCTTTGCAATCCGGACTGAGCAGTAAGATGAGGCCCTCGTGTTAAATAACTCAAATTGACACGATCAGAACGGTCCTCAGAGTCTCCTCAAAGTTGAATATCTCGTCGTTTTTGTCACGACAAAAAATAGGCCTGGATCACGACACTCTGAGCTAATCTCACTCGCAAATATCCATATCTTTCTACAGCGGTGTTCCACCTCGAACTAAAGTCTTCGCTTGTAAATCCTTAATGCTCTCATACCTACAAATGGCAATAAAACCCAGAAACCTTTGTTCCTCGGCCCAAAGACTCTAGAGTCCATTCCTCCATATAATTCCTATTAGAGTTGGGCTCTCGAGGAGCCAAGAACCGTCAATTCCCCCAGCTTCCTGTGTAGTAGTACCTCTAAAATTCGAAAAACTTGCATAAGCATAAGTATTGCTACTTAACTTCTCGAAACATAACCCCCTCCCTTTGAGTTTGGACTTCACAGAGGAAAAACTACCTTAATTTCAAGAATTGAGACTCAATCTACTTGAAGGGAAGGCACGTAGTACTGATCCTCCACTTCTTAATAGTACTGGTATGAGTTAATAATACGGGGGAGTGAAATCCTATCTGATTTGCAATCAAAAAGGTAGAAATTTCAACGCGGAGGAAGGACTCTCCCACCCCCTTGTATTTTAGGCACATTTTTAATACCCTCGGCCATGGCCAGCGTGAGAAATAAATGTCCTTATGGCGTTCCTCGCATTTTAAATGGAAGGGATTGCATAATTAGTAAATTATAAAGCTAATTAGTGTTGGGATGGAACTGTTTTGGATTTACACATGTTCTGGAGCACTTCCGCATATTTTTAAAAATACTTAAAAATAAACATGCCGATCAAAGGCTTGTATTTTAAGAGTTGGACAAGTCCAATGTCACGGTATGGCCATTTCTTAAGCTATTGTTGTTTGAAAAAAAGGGCTCCTCCCACCCTCCCATTTTTAATGAGCTCTGTGTTAAATTTAGGCTCCTGCAGTTAGACATTCCGAAGGTGTTAGAAAGCGTTTAGCAATGTGTGGGGCGTTGAGTGGATTGTCACCTCCAAATGAAATACGGCTGGGTCGTAAAAAAAATGAAATAAGCATCCTGGAATTTAGCCACAGATGAACAAATGTTCAAGATCCGTAAAGATATTTTAGCTAGAAGATTTTACATATTGTAGATGGTGTGTATATTGAGGATAGTGATATTTTGATTGGGTTTTCGTGTGTTGTGAGAGATAAGGGAGAGATTTGAAGGTGAATCTAATGTCAATCGGATGAAAAATGAGGTACAAAATTAGACCTGTGTTTTCAGAGCATTGTCATACTACGATATACAATTATCATACGAGTAGATTGGGATAGGTAAAAAATTAATGCAAATCCACCTGTCAATTTGATCAAGGAATAAAGACATAAGAAATCATGATAATCATGGCCAAATAAGATCATTTCCTGGATATTTTTTCTAGCTATTATTTTTACGAGAATTAGGATTAAATTTAATTTTAAATTTAAATTTAAATATTCAGAAAGCAATGAAGAATATATGAATTTTAAGATTTAAATTTTAATGCACATTTAAATTAAAATCAATAATTACTCAAGAAATCGAGCAATCCTCGGATTATTTTAATACTTTAGAGTTTTATAAATAGATTCTATATATGATGGACTTACAGTTTTACAGTTTTACTCATCATTTTGCTAAATTCTATAAAATTCCGTCTAAAAACATGTCCTCAAAAGGCTCAATTGCAAGGCAAAATGATATTTTTGTAGGTAATCTTTGAGAATTTGATGTGAATGAAATCTTAAAAAGTAAGAGATTTTTCCAATCATGTCTCTAAATGATCAAATCCTTGTCTTTGAAATTTATAAAAAAAAATGTGATGGACTTGAGTTCTTTGATTCTTTTGATTGTACAGCTATTATTTGTATTGATGGGGGAATTAAAAGGTGGATAATCTGCTCGTCATGTTCCGCTAAAATCTCTCTCAAGGAACAACTCATTGTCACCAATTCAATCCCTCTTGAACACGAGTTTAGTTCGAAAGAAGAAGAAGAAATCTCTTCATTCATTCAAATGAATGACGTAGTATAATAGGACAATATTATAACTCCATATACTAACTTTCGAGGCTTAACTGATCCAACTTAAGGTGTATAGCCCGTCATTTGAATTTATCCATGTCAGAGCCACTACAAGATCTCTAAAAACATGCATAGGATTATTCATAAATGTATTAGGCACACACAGTGTGTCCGAGTGTGTTAGGAGAAAGATTTCTCTCCCATATATGGCCCCAAACAAAAGTCCTAAGAATACAAGTGCAATTGTTGTACGGCTGAATTAGTAATACTCGGAAATACATTAATTTTAGCATTTATATTTAAATTCTCAAGGGCATGTGGGGCCATTCTTAATAAACATCTAACTCTAACTCTCTCTATTTATGAATGAAGCTTGAATTGGATTGAAATTGTCATTAAAAATCTCTGAAAAATGATCCTTATTTTAGAATTGGAGTCAACTAATAACTTGCTAAATGAGCTCCCCAAATATGGACTAAGCAAAGGGGTTTAAAGCTCTTCAAATGGAACAATTAGGCGAGAAAGTGGTCAGTCCACATTAGCCCTATACGGGCAAATATTAATTTTAAATTTAAACCTGCCCTTTTGGGGGGTTTTTTGCGATTTCTACCGAATTTACATCCGTTCTTTCGTCAATTCTTATTTTCGTATTTTTTTATTTTATGGGTTAAAATGCGATTATAATTTAAATAAGATATTAAATTCATAAAGATTTTTAACAATACCTCTAAAAACACGGTACAAGTGTACGGGAATTTAACAGTTTTTTTTTAAAGAAACCAACCTTCTCACAATCGGCTCGCTTAAGAATAAGGCGGGTGCAATGTGCCTTCTAATCAAATATAATAATTATACTACCTCCTTTAAATCATTTAAACTTTAACACTTGAAATTTAACAATGCCCGCAATACTATAATTATAGGGGCTTTTAATAAGAGAGCCGATAACGGCTCAGCCTGGGAATTGAGCGACGAGGAAATTACACTAAAAATCCCATTGAACTTGCGGATATTGTAATTTGGGATTGGAAACCGTTTTTGTATCGAAAAATGCGTTATTACTTCTTTTATAGGTCGGTTTTTAGAGGTGACTCCTCAACCAAAAAAAAACACTAAAATTCTGAAGATTGAACGGGACAATTTCTGTTTGATTTGAGCCGTTTCTTCCTCACTTGACTTGAGATAGGTTAGGATTGTCATTAAAGTACCTATTAACTATTAAGTTGTCAATTTAAAAGAGTTTTTCATCCATTTAAAAAGGCTCGTTACAGGTAGTAGAAACGAGATCAATTTAAATTTTTAAAACATTTAAAGATGATCATAGGTATATAATTTACCGTATGTGGATATTTGTTTAAATTAGAATAGGGTCGTGATTGAAGAAAGTGTTTGGGGATCAAATAAGGATGCAATTCTTTATTTGGGCTGATGTGTAAAGTGTGCAAAAATAGATTGAACCAGTTGTAAAGATCCCTGATCTGCTCTCTCTCTTGATTGCAAATTTGTAAAGGATAGCTCGTGTTCTATGCACACAATTGCAGTATTTACACTGTATAATACTACTTTGTACAATATAGGTTTACAAAGAGCATTATTTGAAGCATTTAAAAACATTTCAAAGAGTCCCCCCTTTTGAAATCTAGCTGATAATTGGACTTGTCTGACAATATACAACCAACCAATTGGCAAAATATATATCAAATATTTTTGACCGATTCTTTAAACGATCTGTTGACTTTCTTCGATGAACTGACTCTAAATTTATGGGATTTCTCAAAGGAGATTCTTCAAAATTACAGGGACATTGACATTTGCGACTCAAATTGGATCTTTCGGCAAAAATCATTGAAAACCTTTACAATATGAAACCATTTAGGGGCTTTTTCTGAATAACATTGGCTAGTTTTAAGCTTTAAAAGGCTCAAGATGAAGTGGAGAGAGCAACAACTAGAATCTTGTAGTGAAAATGGGTCGATTGGGCTCGCACAAAAAGCCGAGTTGGGGTCTGATGTGGAATATACCCCGAGGGGGGAAGGTTAAAGTATTGCTCACAATACACCTGTGTTCGCAATCGAGGTTTCATTGTGTTTTATTAAAGAGTTCTAATGTGAATGAATGAATGAATAAACATCGAGTCAGGTGGACTCTGTAGGTCGATCGGTCAGACCCCTCTACACTCCCCACCCTTTTTTATATGCTTTGAGAATAGGATTCATAAAAATGCGTAAGAAAGTATGGCTAATCCTCGGATTAAATATTTTTTAAGGGTTACAAAAACCGGCTCATGTACCCCCATAGAGTTCCTCATTGTGCTCATTCATGAGACCTGGGTATTAAATAAATAAAACTCGAATTTGCACATTTGTTTTAAACATCCATTAGTTCCTATCTCTTGTACAGGGTTTCGACTATTAGCATTAAAAATTATAATAGGTACTTTGAAGAATTATCGGAAAGTGCGTGGAATCTGCGTGGAATATTTAATTCTTTGAACCCCAATCCTTCTCCGAAATTCCAAATTAATTGAAATATCAAACTTTTCGAGGTACATTTGTATTCCAAACAATTCTATTTAATATATTGGTAGATAAAGGATAGTTTTAAACTCACCTGGACACTTGTTGAAGAGACCACGGAGGAAGGGTAATAAATCTGGTCATAAATATCCCGCATTTTGAACGGTACTTTCCAAACTATGACCTTTGAAGGTTTCCAATTATCCCAATCACTTCCCCATCCATTTTACGAGTAGGCTCCAAGAGGGTCCTTAAAGTCCTTAAGGTCCACAGTCTGAAATGTGCAAAAAAAGCAGTTATTAATTTGAGGAACCGGATATATTGGAGAATTCAATGCGCAATTGGGATTTTAGGTCTCAGGCTGCATGGGAGATGGGTAATTTAATTTTTTTACATGTACCAACATATGCAATTTGTTATTTTTGCAATTACAGAGTCAAAGAACCGTGATCGGGCTTCTTTTGTTCAATCAAGGGAAGCTGTCGGGGTCCTAAATCATAATGGATTTCAAATGAACGTGTGTAATTTAAATGGGAAATGTCCTACGCCTACATATGAAAGCTCCATAAGCCTCAAGATCAGGATTAGATAATTTTGTATGACATTAATTGACTTTGTGCCACAAAAACTCTAATGCAAATGCCAAAAAGTGGATTTTTATTGGGGTTTTAATTAGACTTTGGCTCCATTTAATATCCCACGTACAAATTCACAATTTACAATCAAAACCCAATAACCCAAATACACTTTATACACTCTGAGCAAACAAGGATTCGCCATTCAAGAAGATACAATCAATTTTGACACAAGTATGCAAGTATACGCAAGTATTACAAAATCATTCTTGGCTTTGAAAAACCAGAATGTAGCTAATCAAAAGGAGTTTTTTTGGACATCCAATGCAATTGGCAATGCCAATTACTCTTCTAATAAAGTCTAGTAGTAGTTGTGCATTTGGAACTGGACCTAGATCAACTCGGTCTAATAACAAATGTTATAAAACTTGCTTGTAATTAGCCATACCATTTATTACACATTTCTTTTGGGGTTGCAAGGCACAAATCGCGCTCAAGAGCTGCATAACAATTCTTACTTTTGCTCCCCATACATACATTTTAGTGGCTAAAAATCCAGATCAAGTTTAAGGGAGAAATATGAGCATTCCTTGGACAATTTGCACCCTATTCACCTGACCTAGATTGCAGCTAAGCTCAGCTTGAACCACAAGTCAGTTCACTCCTGATTGATCCTGCATAAATATCAACTCAAAACGAGCTCAACATTCATTAGGAAGGGTGAATTATTCAAATGAGCAAGGGCTACTTCGTGTTGAGAACTAATTAAATATATCGAGGAGAGTTGAGAGAAAGGTTGGTCGGAGATTTAAATTTTAAAACTGAAGGAAACTGTGCCAGAGAGCCTTTAAACCTTAAAGGGTGTTGATTTTAATTTCAATTTGAATATTAGATAGATTTCGTGCATTTAATTACCATTTTAATTACAATCCTGAGAGGGTGAGGAGGTGTGCTGCTATAAAATAGTATAAACAATAGAGCTAATCGAGAATTATTGGAAGAAATTAACAATTTTAGAAATTGGGCTTAGGAAATTTACTCCAATTAAATTATATGGGTAAGAATTTTAAAATTTGGAGAAATTTTAATATAAAAAATTCGTGATTCTTCCTCAATAAAATCCTCAATTGCGCTCCAATAAATTTTTTAATGTATTTTTAATTCGAGGAGGAATTGTGGGCTATTGATCTTAAATTAATATCTTCTTTATAGCTCATTTATTTAAGAATTTACTTCTAGCCTAGATGTTTTAACTTTTAGGCATCTTATCTTAGAGGATGTCACATAAAAATTAAAATAGCCCATGAATTCCCCAATTATATTCATCCCCCATAAATTCAATTGTGCACTTGACATTGCAGATTGTCATTTCATGCTCTCGCATTCAACTTCTAGCTTATATTATTTCGAGGTAGGTTCGAATCCAATGATTATATTCAGCAAAGCCCATTAAATTCAAATCCAAAGCTCATTGAATCGTGAGTTGTCTCGCGAAATCAAAGTCAGTGTCCTAACGGTACTCCATCCTCCGGCTCATATTGCATTTATTGCACTGCGAGGTGCATGCTAAAGCCACGATGTTTAGGAATAAACCTGATCTCAAATCCTCCTATTCTTTGGCCGGATTAGCTTAACAAAATTCAGGATTACAAATGTACTTAGCCGTCATTATTTGACCAGAGTGTGCTTACTTGACTTACTTTGAGAGCTATCCCATTTAAATGTGCACTTTCCACGATATAAAGACCTCAGAAAAAATTAATAAAAACTCTTAATACCTCCCCCTTTATTTATTCAATTTTTAGCCCGTTCTCTCAATTTAAGAAAAAAACGGGCTATAGTGTTTGATATGTCTGTCCGTCCGTCTGTCTGTCCGTCTGTCTGTCCGAGCGCACGATAACTTTCGAACGCCTTAACCGATTGACCTTAAACTTGGCACACATGACCCCCATTGACCTCTCCTACTTCAAGTTCGAAGATGGAGGTCAAAGGTCAAAGGGCGCGGGAAATTTGAATATTTGAATTTTTCACCGTAATGTATTCTTATGGGACAAAAAATTCAAAATCCCGGAATTTGATATTGTGTGGGCGGGAAATTTAAATTTTGGCGGAAAATTTGAATTTTGGTGGGAAATTTGAACTTTGGGGGGGAAATTTGAATTTCGGCTGGAAATTTGAATTTTGGCGGGAAATTTAAATTTTAGGCGGGAAATTTAAATTTTGGAGGTTAATTTGGAATTGTGGACGGGTAATTGCTTGACAAGATCAGTTTAATTCAACATTTTTTTAAAGAGAACGGGCTTTCTACACGGTATACCCGTTTTATTTTTGCATATCTGGCGTGTATTAATAGAGTCTTAAGTCTAACCTAGAGCTCGGGGCCATAAGAATATGTGTTAAAATCTTTAGGAAAAAACAGGTAGATCCCTCAGGGTGAAAACAACATTATTTACCTAAAGATTCTCGAGTGGAGGATTCTCGAGATCCTCCTGATATTATTTAAGGCGTAGGATTCATAATTCATATTCAATTAAATGAATTGAGAGTTAATCAAAGAGAAACCTGGCTCAAGTTTTATATGGGAAAGCTTTAGAATGCATTCGACCATCCTTGTGTGCATTAGAATTTAAGGGATGAGTATAAACAGAAGGATTTCTATTGACTAATTTGAGGCTAATGTTCTCTGAAAGATGTAGGGTTTAGATTAGCAATTAAATGCAGATGCAAATCTCAATTTAAAAACAAAGCATTAATTTTATTCAAATCTTATTAAATTTGTATGAGATTTGAGGAGTGTGAATCTGAGAATTTGTAGGTGAAAAATTATAAAAATCTCGTCCCATAAAAAAAACTTTTCCCTATCTTTTTCATTGAAATGACACTTGAAATCTCTCCCAATCAACTCTTTTTGTGCACCCCTACACTCTCTAGATAAAAGATAGCTGGGCTATCAAATTTCTAGCACTAAAATGAATTGGCCAAAATCCCAGAGCTGACCTAGAGTGTCCTAGACCCACCACCACCATTAAGGTTAAGTGAAAAACTTTATTTCTCACAGCGAGCCAATGCATTTTTAATGCATTCAAGAGTTTCTCCAAAATTACTCAATGCCACAAACATTGAAAACAGGTTAAACATAAAAAAAAACCTCCTGTGACACTCGATTCCCCTTTTAAAACCGCTTGTATTTACCATTAAACCTGCTGTTGAATACTTTGTAATTATTTTAAAAACATTCTAAACTCTTTTTCTTCGACCTCCAAAGACTTGGTCGCAAATACCCCATATTATAAGCCTACTCCCCAAATATAGGAATGTGCCAAATCCCCGAACAATTTGTGGCTTTTTTCGCAATTTGCAAAAAAAGGTACAAGGCACACTGTGTGGTCGGATCTCCTAAGCCATACTACTGACCAAACAGTCCAGGGAGCCATTTAAGTACATGCAAATATTGTAATTTTGCGTCTAGAATCAGTTTTGAACTTTTACCAAACTCTAAAATTTGGCCTGCAATATTTATTGACTCTAAATCCTCAAAACTTGCAAAAAATTAAAGAATTTTGCAAGATTTGCACATTTAACAGAGAGTTAAATGAGAATTCTTATATCTGCTATAGCCTAGGACAAGCTTAGAGGTAGTAGATTCAATTTAAAAGTCCGAAGGCGATGATTTGTTCTACATTGATCCACACACTTGATACACGGAGCCCAGCACACTTTTTTTTTGCACATCTCAGCTCACCAAGTCTTGTTTATCCCTTTAAAGAGATTCACAGAACCATATCAGATTCAGAATAACCCCAAAGCGTCTACGTCTACCTACTCGAGTACGCGAGAATGGAGTTACAAATTGTGCCAGGCCCAGATTTCATTCATATTCTTTTTTTGCGTGATATTAGCCTATACATCTCAAGCTCACACTCTCAAGATATAGAGTTTAATCTCATCAAAATGAAATCTACGCTCATAAATTCAATTAAACTCTTCCTCAGAGGCTGATGATGCTGATGGGCTGATGGCCAATACAAATTCGAAGCTTTTCGTTCTGCTTAATTAAATCCTAGTGATTTTATATAGGAAAGTCCCCTAATTATCCCACCTTTGCAATAATAAATAATCCCACAAATTAAATATTGAATTGTACCTAGAAATTGTGGAATTTTAATTTGGAAAGCGGATTTTGCATTTATTTATTGATTTCCTATATGCTTGAATTCTTATGTGCATGTGTAAATTCCAGCAGCTCTCTACAACCCCCTATCTCCAATCATAGTTCTCAGATCAGCGTTCTCAATCATTAAAATGATGGGTTTTTTGCATAGAATTTGAATTATTTGAGAAAAAGTGGATCTTTGCACATTAAAGGAACTTGGAGCAATTGAAACTCGTACCGTTACTCCTCCTAAGTATACCTATTTACACCTTTACAATTATATGGCCCATTGGGGTAATGTTATTGCCTGCAAGGCATCTTATATATCAACCCTGCGAGTACAATATTCGAGATTTTTGACACTTTCTCCCCCCATTTTAAATTTCAATGATATTAACGGACTCTGCACGCAACGCAAATCCAAAAATGATTGTAATTGTCCAAGATTGAGGGCTCAAGACCCAAGGTGGAGGATTCTGAGAGTGAGATTACGGAGAAACGGCTATTCTTATACACCTCTATTTGAATATAACTCCTTATTTAGATTTAGGTGGTATACCAATGTGTAATTGCGGTGGTTCATTGTCATATCTTCTTAATACTACCTAAAAGCGTTTGAGCACCCGCTCGTTGCACTTATTTTAACAATGAACCCCACTGCCCATCATCAACACTGAGGATCGTGACCACCTCCTCAAATATTCATCTCCAGCTCTCTATTTTTGTGCATATTCCTCCCAAAGAGTGCTAAGAGAATTCTTGGTAAGTCGAAGCACTTGCTCTCGGAGTAGGTAGCCGGATAGTGCAATTTAACATGTGTTGAATGGACTGAACTATCCCTTTTTTTAAGAAATGAGACAATACATTCTCATATTGTTCCTTTCCATTCAGAAATCAAGCCGGATTGTGGATTATCTGTAGAATGAGAGGATCCTGGGGTGGTTTTTACACAATTGGAACATGGGAGAAATTCCCCTTATTTGATCCAATTCTTGGAAATGTAATTCACGGTCTGTACTACGATAAGACAATCCTTTCGAACCCACTCTCAATTCAATTGTATTCAATTGTATTATTATTGATATTGTATTCAATCTATTCCTTTCCGGGTTAAGTCATCCTTTGACTCTCACTCTTTTTTAATTTGCCTTTAAATTTAGTAGATAATTCAGACCTATTAAAACCCCTGGGAGCCGTGATTGGACACAGAGAAGTGCCGCTGACCGGAAAAAGTTGCATCTTTTTGCTGTAATTTGAAAGAGTTGGGCCCACCCTCTGTTTTAACTATTTAAGATGGATCTAGTGTAGGCGGAAGTAAACCATCTAAATTTTTAAACCCTTTTTTATTGGAGGGTGGATGCCCATTTCTTTAAAAAGAGCCAGATTATCAAATTAACTTCGCCTCGTTCCTTCCATCACTCATTTGGTCACACACTGTCACTCTCAGACTCGCTGGCCACCCTGACATTGCATTGGCATCAATTTCCAGCCATTCGATTCGGTGGGTATGCACTGCCTTTACGAGTCATTGCACTTTTTATCATAAAAATATTAATTCCAAAAGCAATATTTGACTACACAGCGTTTGCATAAATAGCCTTTTAAATTTTTAACCGTTCAAGGATACTCTAACGGGCTGAATATATTCAAGATTAGTATTTAGAGAGCTCGCCAATGCTTGTGGTTTGTAAATTTGTTCAATTTAGGTTGGTCAAAATAAAGACTTGGAACTTTAATGCTCAAATATCCAAACTTCCTTTGTCTCAGACCCACTCTCTCCATTCATATTTGAATTATGCAGAGCTGGCCATTGTCTTTAACACTAATATACAGACCACTGGGACCAATCCTCGAGAGTGAACTTGAATACCTTGTCTTAAATACGCGTCATATATTCAAATGGAAATTTTTAAAATGCTCCTGCAAGCCCAAAAATGCATTAGGCTTACGGATAAATGCACATTTACACGCATAGGTATATTCTACATTTAAAAAACACAGGTAAATTCAGCTAGAGTGTACTAACCATATAGAATTAGGCATGTGACCACTTGAGAGTCAAAACCTCATTTCCTCCGCCTCCTCCGCCTCCATTTCCCTTTAAAAATTAACCCTCTAAAACCCAAACAAAAGGAAGCCTTAAGGGCTTAAGAGCTCAAGTCATTCAAGGGTAGGAAAAAACTGGTAAAAATGCATTTATAAATTCACCCCCATGCATCTTTCACTTTTTTCCACTTCCGTTGCCACTAAACATACGGCCTAGACCTCAAGTCTTCCTCAGGGGCACTAATCCATCCTTGTAAAGATTGGATTAAGCAGCTTAAACTATTTAGGAATGTATTACAATCTCGATTGCAAACAATGATTTCTAAAATATGCATTTCTACTTACAATTTTAGATTTAAGTAGCCTTTTTAGCAAAAAAACAAGCCCAAGCATCTTTCACTTTGAGAGAAACTTGAATTTGCAACTCCCCCAATCCTTTTTGTATTAAATACTTGAGTGTGCAACCCTCCATATTCATTAAGATTGATGAGGTAGATAGGATAAGATATGATTTTGCAAACACTTTTTGCATTTACTCGCAAAAGGGCTCACTTTGGCACACACAAACCGATCTGGTTGGACTCGAAGTACGTTAAATTGCATTTTTCATCTTGCTCTGGGAAAAAAGTGCACGTTTGAAATGTTCAATCCAGTTTGGAGTCCCTTAATAATACAACTGCTGTGCAAAAAGCTTTCTTTCCCGTTTTTTTTTCATATGCAAAGCTCCTACTCAAGAAAGAGGAGAGTAAATTTATAGGTCAAATACTGCGAGAACAAGAGGTGAATACTTAATATGAGCTCCTCGTTATAATAAATGGTTTAAAAGCTTCGTATACCCTACCAAGTACCTAGTTCTTTAAGATAAGTTGGTAATAAAAACAATAATTTAAAGGATCCCATAAAAATGGTCAGAGCATGATGAATTGGCGAGTATTGTAGTACTATTTACAATCTAAATTATATTGTATTGCATTTAAATCAACTTTAACTAGGTCTTGGGGATCAATTCATTAAATCCACACATGTATAATTGCACTTGACATACTCTAATAGGAAATATCCATCATTAACTACGTTTAATAATTGTAATGATCGGTATTGAGTTCGATTTTAATAAGGCATTTAGAAGCAGGTTTAACTAGGCTGAGTCTAGCTAAAATACACGGATATTTGCATAAACATATGCAAATTCCACGATTGCATTGTTCACAGAAATTGTCAATTTACATGCAGAAAAATGTCGCGAGTTTAAGCCTTTCCCACGCCTCTTTTTCCACCCGTCCAATTAATCTAATTCCCTACATGTTGTAGCATTACTACCTTGTTTGCATATTCGAGATATTTGCCAATAGGAAACTAATCATTTATTTGTAATACGATATATGTAAACCCTACACGCATATTCCATTTGCGAGTATTGTTTTATTCAGTCATTTCTGATTGATTACACCATTGTCTTTCTCTTAAGATTGCAAAAGTAGAGCCAACACTGGTATCTTAATAAAAACTGGATCATTCGATCCTTTTACTGTAAATCCACCTACATACTACAGAGTATTAGCAAATTCGATTAGCAAATGCCATGCAAGTCTTAGGGGATATTGGTGACAAAACTCGCAAAGTCGAACCTGATCTATTAAATTCTTGGCTAGATTAGGGCTCGACAGTAAGAGTTGGGATGCAGGTGCATTGACATTCACAATTACAATGTAGAGAAGGTTAGGCCAGGATTATAACGGCCCTTACTCCAGCTCGAAGACCAAAAGTGTATTTTTCATTAAGAAACTCCGTATATTAATACCTAGAATGATCTGAAGAAGGCTTGGACTTAAGGCTGACCTCATTTGGGTACTCAACACTCCATCATTCCCCTTTAAATTATTGAAGAGGAAGTTCTGCCTGGTCTGAATGGTTACAATCAATACTTCCGCTTACCTCAGCCCATCTGGCATACTCTGGAGTAGTTATAATTGTCAGAAATGATCCTAAGAGTAGGCTAGCTTATATTGTTCAAGAGTTTGAACTCAATAGAGCTCTAGTTATTGATACACAAAAGTAAAGTAGAGGTTAAGATATGTCCCACCCTTGTTGAAAAATGCTCTCAAGTTTTGCTATCCATTTCACATGTAAAAAAACATTGGGGGTTTCAACTAGGGACAAGAAACAAGTTCTCCAATATGTAGGTTCTTTGCTAATAATTTTTGCCCTCACGAGGAGACCCCTGGCTACCTCCTCCTCCTCATTCTCCTCGTTGAATGCAATCGAGGGAAACATGCGATATTAATCCAAGATTGCAAAGTAGAGCATCTCGATTAACATCTCCCCCCTACCCTATACTCCTACACTCAAGCTACAGCTACATGTGCTCAATCAGGGTCTCACTTCGTTCAATTTCAAACCCCAATTCAACTCCAACCCTTAAATGAGCACTTTCTCAGCACAAATAATAAGTCATTTCCACTGTTTATTCAAAATTCTGATTGAGAAAGGTGTTTCTAATTGAAATCAGCCTTTAAAATTGATTTTACTAGCTTAATTTTGATGTCAAATTGGATTTTTAAATTGATTTCTATCTTTCATTGAGGGAAATGCACTTGGGATTTGCAAAAAAAATTGCAATTGGAAATTGTACAAATTGTTTGGTTAACAAACGGTGGTAAAAAAGGTTTCAAGGCATCAATCTTCTCAAGATGGGGTTAATTAAATCCAAGTCTGCTTATTAACTCTACACCCCTCAAAATGCAAATACAAGCTTAAATACATTACCTTTATGACTGTGGATGAGGATTTTTAACAAGGGCTTAAATAGTAGCACAAGTACATAAAGAAAAAGGGGTTTGATTGACAACTGAGTAGCTCCTGAGGAATCCACTGGGGCCCCGCAGTTGGAGATAATAAGTAATAAAAATATGCAGTTTTAAGTGCTAGTTTGCACACTACTTTACAAAGAATATTTCAAATGTAAACATACCTTACTTAGGATTAGTATTAGTTTGCAGATCATCATACAATATAACATAGATGTAGGTTTATGCATCCCTTGAGGAAGCTTTTTCTTTATTATCTTCCTAATAAGCATCGAATAGAAAGGCTCCTTTTGAATTATGATGACAATTTGTGCCCAGACTGACCTTTCCCCAATGGATTCTTTTAAATTCATGTGAATTCCGATGGATTTAGACTACCTACTGGGTTTTGGGCTTTCAAATCTTCAATGATTTAGAATTTTGATGGGGGTTTGCACCTGACTTGGGATATTTGCATATGAGCCCATTGAAAACGAGCCGAAAAGATGCTAAATGTTTATCTTACTTTGATACATGCGAGGTAATATGAGTTAATATTAAACTTTTAAAAAAATTTAATAAAAAGGGTGAATTTTAGAGATTACTGGGTCATTGCATGCTCGAGAGATGCACTTTACAGGTGTTTTAGATGCATTTTTATTTTTTTTAAATGTTAAGTTCCCTTTGGGCGCTACCTGTTCTAAATAAGGCAATGAAAGTAAAACCGGAGCAGAGTTTGGATAGAATGGAGAGTATTAATAAAATGAAAGTGCATTTTAATATAATTATTGTATATGAAGGTAATAAAATAACTAGAGTACTGTTCATACTTTTACAATGGCAATTAAAACAAAGACAACCGGATTTCGCTTCTAAACCCCCTCTAAATTGGAATTAGCAGGGGTTTATATCCACATGATTTATAATATCTCACCTCTGAGGAATGATTCAAATTCCATAATATTTGGGAAAGGTTTAACAACTTGCACTTAAGTCTAAAGGTCCGCCCAAACTATGTAAATTCAACTGCAGCGTTTAAAAGGAACCTTTAGGGCAACTACCCTTTGTTTCTTATGCTCATTCGAGCTATTGTCTTTTGAGGATCCTGAGTTAACTTTTAAACCTTTTAAAATTCCACCAAAAGCGCAAAGTCACCTCGACCCACGACCCCTTTACTCGCTTTCCCCCATTTCCTCAAACAGTGGGACCCTTGAAGGACGGCTCAGGAGGAGGGTTCCCTTTATTCAAATGTGGTAAAACTTGGACAAGTACACTTTGAATTGAAACCAGGAACTTGAAACTGGGATATACCACTAATAATCTGCTGAATTCGATCGAGTCTACCTTCGCAAGTACTCGAATAACGGCCTGAATATACTCCACGTCAAAACCCTCGACACTTTTACTCGATTTACTCTATTTCACTCATTTCGGCCTTAATAACTGCACTTATCAGTTATCATTTAGTATTAAAGGTCTTAATTCGAAATGAATGATTTATAATTCACTTTTATTTTTGTTACTTGCTCCGGGTTCATTCTAACCCCAAATGGGCCGAGGGATAATAGGAGAATTTACTTACTTTATCTTTTTCGAGAAAAATGTATAGAATTCAATTGGTACTACTTACCATTTAATACTCTCCCATCCTTAATAAAGCCTTATAATCTTTGCTAATCCAAAAAGGTTGCTCAAAACGCTCAGAAATAGGCAAATAACACAATCTTGAAATTTACAAACTTTTGATGGTCAACCGTTCCTTAAAACTTAGGTTTAAGCACATTTGAGTAGGTCGATCCAACGGTGGTTGCTCAGAAAAAGGTGACAGTTTTTTCTGGGTTGTTTTTGACCGCTTTTGGTCAGTTTTTCCCGCAACTCTTCTTTTTCTGACACACTTTCAACTTTGATTTCAATCGCCCTTTTTTAAAATATGACTATCTAGGTCCAATCCACAAATTACGTCACATATAACTCATTTGGGCCATTTAGAAGTTAAAAAATGCTCAATCATTCCTCGAACAATCTTTGTAAAAATCAAATCCTTCAATTCAGCGAACCGTATTAAATCTCACTTCAAAGGGGTATTTAAAAATCTTGGATTTATTTGAGCACACGGGGGCAATTCAATCTCTTGAGGAATCACGACTTTTACAAATTTACATTTTACACCCGCCTTAAATATTTCTTGGAATGGAAACTAGTTGCTCAACGGCTGATTGTGTCACAAATAATAATTAAGATCCAATTAAAAAATTCAAACTGAGGTCGAAATGGCACTTTTTTTGAGAGTTTTTTCCACTTCTGGAGATTTGGCCTACATTCCGAGACTATCCGAGTGGGCCTTGAAAGCGTTTGAGGGACTCGTACGAAATATTGTATATTTTTCAATAAACACTCACTATAAGTCTCCAAATCCCGTTAGGGCATATCCTGAGGAGTGTATTGAAAACACGCGAGTTTGGCCGACTCTGCTCGTTGACTAAGTGTCTGCAACCCCCTTCTATCTCATTTACCTGGCCACCTTCATCTTCCTCCTCGACAACAAGACCCATATACTCCTATATGGACATGCTTTGGGTACGTAGTACTAGATGGTAAGGCTTTCGAAAGGCATAGCTGAAAAAACTTGCAGTTCCTCCTCCTCCTCCTCCTCCTTCCATTCACCCCTTTAATACTCGTACTTTTACCAAACAGAGTCAGATGGCCAATACATAGTCAGACAACCCCATTTCAGTCTTACATCCTTAGATTATACTATTCAAAAGGCACACAGTCATATCTTATTCAAATTCAAGCTTCCTCTTTTTACTAATTTACAAATTACGATATTCATACAGGTTGTACTACCTTATGGTTTATGGAAAGCGAATCCTACCCTTAAGACTTGCTTTTAAAATCCAGTTTTAAATAATACTTTTAATTAGGAAAAATGCGATTGGGATGCATATTGTCTGTCTGTCCGTCCGTAGGACTCCGTGAACAATTTTAAATCATCGGGAACTGTCCGTTAATATGGTATAACTATAATATCATATATTGTATCACGATCCCCGATAAATTTTACAATTTATAACGTAACGTAACCCATTTGATTCCCATTAGGGGCTCTTACATAAGATGAATAAATCCAAGAGTTTAATCGGCTTTTCGAAGAATCCCCAATCATCGTTAATCAATCAGGAAATCTGCTATTACCCCTATTATTGCAAGCCAATACAATTTACATACAATTCCTCATAAGCTTTTTATCGAAAAAAGGTTACCTTCCTTGAGTAATTTCCTCATATTTTGAGAGCATTTTAGCCATCGATTGCAAATAATGATAAGGGCTTCTCCGGGGTCAGAGGTCAACCTCGAACGGCCCTAATTCTTTTGTTCTTTCAAAGCCTGACCTACGTATTTTGAATATTTTAAATTTTGCCATCATTTTGCACAAAAATCGTCGCAAAACCATTTAATTTTTGCAAATTTGCCAATGGGAAGGTTGACCAAATATAATTCAAACTGTTTTTTCCCCATACTTAATTTAATTAATAATTACATACCCTCTAGGGGGCTAGTATTGTGATTTGGCAAAATACAAATAATTTATAATATGAATTTGAACTAATTAGAAGTTCTAATAGCCGCTGAGATAGATCTTGTAAAGCATATGGGTGAAGCAATGTCTGTTTTTAAACGGATCATTGAGCCTACAATTTAACGGAACAAGGCCTTTATTTTTTACAATCTTTTGCCTTTCGCCAAATCCATAAATATTCCCCTCATTAGCCCCATGTAATTTAAATAGGGCTGAATATATTATGAATACATGTACAAATCAATAGGGATTTTAAAGAATTCAGTCTCGCTTTCTGAGCCAATTAGCCATTGAATCATTATGTATATCTATTTGCATAGGCTAGTAATATTTGAAGGCGATTCTTTTAGCATTGTACTAATTATTAATTACCCCCTATACAATAAGATGGGGGAATGAAAGGGAAATCTTTTAGAATATTCAAATTTCAATCCTTTAAATTTTTAAAATTGGTTTTTGACTAATAGAAACTATTGTACTCTCCCTTTTGCGAGAATTCATTCGGCCGCCGACAAAAGATGCTCTAATCTCTCAAGAATTCTCAGTTTGTCAACATCTGCCAAGCCATCAACGGCCCTCGGAGGATATCGACCATGACAGGAGAAAAATGAAATGAATATAGGGAATTTATATAAGCTGGACTCTTTCAATATGTTTTTGCATTTTATCTCGCTAATTAATACAGGTTTGAATGGAGGAAATATGATGTATCATACCGAGGAGAGAGAGTTCCTACTTGTTGGATTGTTGAACTTTGTTTTAAGATACTACTTTCAACAGCATTCTATCATACGAGTACTGATATACATATAAGCTAAACTGGGCAAAAAATGCCTTTGAAAGAACAGGCCAGTTAGACTCGTAAATGTAATGCTTCGGCCGCTTATTAAAATTTAAAATCATAAAAATGTTTTCCGAGAACCCGAGATTTTGTACATTTTGCACATGGTAGTACATGGTATGTCCCAGACATCATTAGCAATAAATTCCAAATCTCACTTCCTTGTCATTCAAATTTTAAATTTGCTCCTGCTGCGAATGGCAAATTATTATTCCGCATCTGTTACCCCTTTTTAATTCTTTTATAGGATAAATGATCCTGGAAATATGTAGATTTATCATCTAAAGGATCAGATCAATTGCATTACAGTTGTGTCTAATTGTTTGGACTCTTAAAGATTGATTAATTTCATCTGGAATGACATTTGGCGTTCTTGCAAGTCTTGAACCAAAGTGTAGAATACACAGAGGTCAATGTCGAGGGTTTTTTACTTGGCCATATGACACTTTGACTTCGTGGTAAGAATTCCCGAGGAGAATTCCTCTGGGCAGGTGAGGTTTAAAGGAAGTGAGTGTGCAAATCATAAAAGTGCAGAAATGCTGAATTATCCTGCCGAGAAATGTTTATAATCTTTGGGGCATAAAAACTCGGCAATCATCCATTCCTTCAAAGGCCTTTATACATGAGAAGGTGTCAGTGAACCCTCAATATCAATAAATCAACGAGCCGCCGATTATTCCCCAATTCTCAAAGGTCAGCCCTTGTTGACTCTCGACTCTTTTTTATTTCGGAAGTAATTACACCAACAATTTTTAGGGTCTGGTTTTTTAAACATTTTTAAACCTGGCCACAATCCTCGGCCGGAATTTACAGAGATTTATGTAGAAGCGGATGATAAATGGATTTTTTTTACAAAGTGTATTATGCAATAATTATCTATACATAATTTTTAATGCGGGTTCAGCTCGTGATCTGCTCCTTCGTGCGAATAATCCACCTTCTGCGAAGATGGCTTAAAAAGCACACCTTTTAAGGAAGATTTTATACCTCGAAAGCCAATCAACCTACAAACTCCTGATATGGCCGCTGATAAACGGTAATTATCCCCCAACCAATTTGAATACATTAAGCTGTCCCTTTTGATAAATCAATTGACTCGCAGATTAAAACATTGAAAAAATCATTCTCATTAAACCAGCATGCCAATTCCCATTTAAAGTCTTAATAGTCGAATTTGCCCCATCACTTTTTTAATGCTTCTTTTATTCATTACCCTCAGAATTTAATGACCTACCCGACACTCGGAGTGTTTAAACCTCCGCAGAATTAAAGAGAATATTCAGGAAATGTTTGGGAATACTAGGCACATTTGCATACATACGTGATTAGTTTCAATTTAAAAAAGGGTAAGTGTGAAATTAAGCAAGCATTTAATAGCTTTTTCACATTCCTCAGCTAGTTTAATTAAGAGAGCATTAAGCTCCGCTAGAATTGCAAGATTGATCAGGTTTAGATTGAATTCCCTAATATCACAGCATCAAGATTCATAGGATTTGAACCATCTGGTGCTCCTTACCGTGGCTGATCCTCAGCCTCTCACAAACCCCAGTAGATTCCTCTGAGGTTGTACTTTTCATCTAAATCCTTGTAATTTGGACTGCAAATATATGGAATCTTCAAATCCGGCTTAATTATATTACAATTTCATATTGGAGCTATTTACATTTTAGATAGGGAGGGTAAGAGTATATTTGCCTAATTGATTCCTCGAGTCATAAGCCTCCTTAATGATAATTTAAATAGGATTCTCTCGTATATAGTGCCTACAATTAGGAATTTTAAGTAAATCTCTGTCCATGTACATTTCCTTATCTTGAAGCGTACATAACTATACAACTGAATTACATTATCCATTATCCTATTGTAATTATATAATAATACCCATCTTTTGCATGATCTGCGAGCATTAAAACCGGCTTTGCTCATCTCGGGATCTTCTTAAAAATGGAGCTATCAGGTTCTCCTTTTGTCCAGACTCGTACCTGTATAGGTAATGAGGGGAAAAGATGAATAAATAATTCAAAGCTACACCACAGAAGGCTATTTACCTAATTAAAATGGATGGGAGGACAATGAGTGTGTAATGGGTGCAAGTATAGTGCTTATACTACGAGATATATTAGGATTTGGCTTCATTCCAGAATTTAAGCATTTATTATATGGGAGGTAAACAGGACTGGATACTCGCTGGACACAACAATACATTATCTAATGTGATAATATTCATCCCCATCTTTATATAATATCTTCTGGAGAAGACATAAGAGCAGACAGATCATCAGGTGTATTTCCAAAAGAATACTCCTACCTAGCATGACAAAAAGCAATGGGCTTATATTCATTTAAGCCCAGTAATTCCGTGGGATTGTACACCTTTACTCACCTACACTATTCCCAAGATAGATTTCTATCCCTTTTAATACATTTTCACCTTATATTGACCCTACCTGACCAAAATGGGACAATTTCCTAGTATTTTAGAATTAAAACTTGTGTGCAACTTGTCGTTTAATAGCATGTAAGTGACTCTGTGCTGAGAATTGATATTTAAAGCTCGTGCAACGTGATAAAAAAGCTTTATTTTCATGTGGAAATTACTTATTAATTACCCCGCAAGTGCGTTAAAAAAATGATAAATTGTTACTAATTATTCAGTGGAGTGGAAGAGTATTTTACCGTATTATTACACAGCTATACTTGATTATAATTGTATAATGCGAGTATACTGATATTGTTGAGCGCATTTAAGATTAGTTTGGAAGTAGAGATCACAAATAAATTGACAGTTTGGATTCTTGCATATCTTCAACCGAGACTATCTTATCTAACGCTATCCCAAGTGTTGGATTTTTTTTGGCACTTGGATTAACTCGTCTCTACAATATATTTATACATATCCTAGAGTCCGGGAGTCTCCGATAACTGCAAAATAAACAAAGCAATCAGCCAACAGATTAGCAAGTTTGTTCTCCGAGGGAATATAAAAATAAAAGAATAAATCCTACAACATTCCCATTACATATTTCTATTAGAACTCTTAAGTAAGACCATTGGAACCCTTATGGCTTATGCAGATGCTGTAAAATAAGCCAAAAACTCTTGGAGCAATTTTAAATTGCAATTCACAATCTGGAAATATAGTGAGTTGAAGTAATACGAGCTTCAAAGAGAAAAGAATCGGAAATGACTATTTTTACGAGTGCTGCAAACTGATTAATATTCGGAAAAATTCATTCTGAGCCGGTATTTTATGAAATGTGATCTCAATGCTTGTGTATGGGCTAGTAGTAAGCGATAAAAAATTCCGTATATCTTTGTGTGGGATATTTTAATCACTTTCTGCATTGTTTATCTCTGGATATTCATATATGCGTGTGTACAAACTTGGAGGACACCCGAACCCCAGTGTGTTAAAGTTTGTGGGATTGGATTTCACTTCTCCGAGCTCAAATCATCAGAAACATAATGACTTCTCTCTGAATTCTTTCCGGAGCAAAGTTATCTTAAAGTGTTTGAAGTAGGTTTAAAAAAGAAGTGTTAAAAGCGCATTATTAATAATCTCAAAGTGTCCCATTCACAAGTGCATTTACAGATTCATAATACAGTGAAAAACCAATCAAGTTCTTTCTAAATTAGTATTATCTCTCCATCAATAATTCCTAATCTGATCCAGTTCATTTCGTACTTCGTGATTAGTATATAGTGGAGCAGTTTTGCAAGTACTACGTGTAATTATGTAATATATTACAGAATTGGCTGACCCTAACTTGAAAGAATGGGAGGAAAAATGAGATAAGCTTTTAAGGTGAGATTGAAATATACCTCGAATTAACATATGTAGGTATACTCGGTCCTCGAGTTACCAATATAACTTATTGGCAATTGACTTTGACTCCTTCAGAACCTTCAAAATCAAATGTTAAATCACAGACTCCAAATTCATTAGCACGTTTAGTAGTCAGTCCTTTGCATAATGTTATTTTTGTGAGCGAGTGTCTCTGAGAAATAATAATCTCGTGATGGAGAATTGTACAATATATATTATATATAGGTATAGGTTCACAAATATTACATATTCAATTATGAAGATCTCAAAACTATTCCTTTTCAGAGTGAAATTAGCCGGCCCCAAACGCACTTAATCTCCGAAAGAATCACTGCCAAAAAGAATGGTGGAAATAATTAAAGGAATCCTGATTGGGACCATTCTTATTGGGCTTTCATTAGGGATCCGTAAGCATTTATTTTTAAAAATTAATTAAAATTAAATTATTTAACATTCTAGCGGATTATTGCACCCTTCCTCCGGATCGGGGAAATTGTTCCGGCCATTTAATTAGCTATTACTTCTCACCAGAGCATTTACAGTGCTATAAATTTGATTACTCAGCCTGTCCATCCAATGAAAACTTTTTCCCATCACGTCAAATCTGTCTGGATACTTGTAATAAAACACTGGAGGAGGCTCCAGACTGAGATTGAAGTCAGGAATGAGGTCCAGACTTCAGAGGAGGTCATTTCCTCCTCTGAGGAGGGGAGACCCTGGTTTACAGACACTCCCTCAGAGTTCCTCATGCTTAAAAACGGGAGTGGAGAGACGCTATTTACTTTCTCATCCCAATCCTCCTTTATTCAGATTGGCCCTGCAGAGATTTCCAAATATCAAATCAGGTATAGCGCCTTTAGCATCTTAAAAAAGCTGTTTTTTTCAAGAATAAAATTATTTTAGGAATCGGAGGACTGTATCCCTTGAATTTAAAACCCGCCTACCACACGCTCTACTCGTTTACCACGGAATTAAAATAGCTTCAAAGCCCAAAGCGAACAAATATGAACTCTATGTCATGTTAGACCAAGGTCAGGTCACGGTGAAACATTTATTTGGTGATTTTTCAACTTCTCTCAATGTTGGAAAGGGTCTTAACCGTGACCGGTGGCATAGGGTTCAAGTTACCATCAATCCCCTTGAAGAAATCATCACAGCCTCTGTAGATGACCATGAAAATTACATTATTGTTCAAGGGCTAAAAGAATTTCCACTCTACGGGGCGGAATATAATGAAGATCATACTTCAATCATATTTGTCGGAGGTAAATTAAAGAAATATCTAGAAGAATATTAAAGATATTCATTAATTATTGTTTTAGGGCTTCAGAAAAATGGACCCCTTGAAGTCTCCTACCTGGCAAACACATTTATCGGATGCTTGAGTAAATATCACTTAAATTTGGCATATACTACCTATATTTTGCCTATATTATACGGTATTTTTTGATTTTTTAAAGGGAATGTAGTCTTATCGCAAAGTCCTTCAATCACCCAGCCTTTGGAACCAATAATTCCATTAATATCAAGGAAATATGATGGTAATATCAAGGAGAAATGCCTAAATAAATGCATAGGGTGGGATATACCTTGTGCAAGGGATGCAAAGTGCATTAATCATTACGGTAAATTACAAAACAATCTAAAATTATTATATAATAATTCATAGGATAATTTAATTATGCAGATCATGTGGAATGTGATTGTTTTGAGGCGAGATTCAAAGGAGAAAAATGTAAAAACACAGATATTTCAACTCTATCGCTAAATGGGTACTCGTATGTGACATTTACCGTTTATGAATGGACTGATCGTGTCCATTCTGACTTTAATCGAATTAGTATGCATTTTAAGGTACAATTAAAGATAATGATCCCTATTTAAAAAATTTTTTAAATTTTTAAAAATTTTTAAAAAATAATTATAATAATAATATTAATTAATATATTATTTAAAAAAATTATAAATTATCTTTGATTTCCAGACATATTCGGATGATTCAATCCTGTTTTATGCCTCTGGAGAGCACCCCTACCATAACCATGTAGCGGCATCCCTGACTAATAAAAGGGTTTATGTGAATATTGACATGGGGGATGGGGTCGAGATCGCCACCGAGGTCGGGGATGACCTCAACGATGGCAATTGGCATGTACTCACCATCTTACACAAAGGAAAAATCGTGGAAATAACCCTAGATGACGAGGTCAAGTCCAAAGGGAAAGGGATTCCTCAAGTTTTTGAAATATCTGGGGATCTACATCACCTTTACATTGACCCCGACATTTATATTGGTGGGGGTGGTCCAATCCTCAAAAATAGGGAGGGTCTAAACTCTTCGAATAATTTTGTAGGATGTCTAAAAGAAGTCTATTTTAACGAAAAGTCAATACTTTTTGAGTTGGAGCGGAAAAGCCACCAGGCTAGACATCATGGTCTTGCCCCTATATTTGGCACATGTACACCTCATAAGAGCGTTCCAATTACAATCCCATTTGCTGAAGCTGGTTTCAGAATTAGCAATCCAAATCAATCCGAGCTGGATCTACGATTCCATTTTAGAACTGATGTTGTTTTCGGCACCCTAGCCTATTCCAAGTTGCGTACAATCAAAGGGGATGGATTTTGGAAGCTCAAAATAGTAAATGATGAAATTCGATTTGTTATCCAAGCGGATGAGACACTGGCTGGGATTGCAACGCCAAGGATGATTGTTGGGAGGTTCCACCGAAATCAAGATTGGTCTCGAATCCATCTAACAATTAGTAAAGGAACTGTTCGGCTAATAACAGAAAGATCAAACGAGTCTGATTCTATCCACGACCTATTTATTGTTCTCAATCCTAAGATTGTACTAGGAACATCCCTTCATAAGCCACATACGGGTTTTGTTGGATGTTTAAAAAAGATTCTGATTAGCAAAGGAACTGTTAGGCTAATAACAGAAAGATCAAACGAGTCTGATTCTATCCACGACCTATTTATTGTTCTCAATCCTAAGATTGTACTAGGAACATCCCTTCATAAGCCACATACGGGTTTTGTTGGATGCTTAAAAAAGATTCACATTGGAGGTCATTATATTGATGCGAGAACAGTTGTGGGATCTGAGGATCAAATTGGGGACATTTCTCTTGATAATTGTCAATTTGTAAACCCTTGCCTCCGGCCAAATGTTTGCGAACATGGAGGGAAATGCTCTGTTCAACATGGCGAAGTCACCTGTGAATGTTCGGAAACGGGATATTTGGGGAAACATTGTCATTTTTCTCGATTTAAGCGAACTTGTGAAGAACTTGCACTCCTCGGCTACACGGAATCCGGGGTTTATAAGATTGATATTGATGGAAATGGGATTTATCCACCATCTCATGTCAAATGCAAATTCTCTGACGAAACGGGTGAGACAAAAACTATTGTGGAACATAATTTGGCAAATGAAACTGATGTTTGGGTCCCTGAGACGGGAATTACTGGAGATTTCCAACTAGAGCTTCAATATCGTGAATTTACGCCGGAAATGCTTCAATATTTAGTCTCGGAATCTGTGCAATGCTCTCAGTATATCAAGTATGATTGTTTCCGGTCAAACTTGGCTCTGCATCAATACACTTGGTTTCAATCCGCGGATCAAAGAGCACATTCCGTTGTGTCGATCGGAGACGCCCCTAGAGGGCGTTGCCCATGCTCTGAGTCTAATACCTGTGTCAAATCCCTACCTTGCAATTGTGATTCAATGGCGGAAAGATGGTTGAGTGATGAGGGATTTTTTATGGATCCGGAAAGACTTGGGATAATCAATATGAAATTTATAATGCCGAAAAATCTTCCGTCGAACGCAGCTAGCCGAATAACTTTAGGCCCTTTAGAGTGTGTCGAAGCAAATACTCAGCGTTATGTGGTGACATTTAAAACATTTGGATCCTATTTGGAAAGCCCCGGCTGGAAGAGTGGGGATTTAGCATTTTCATTCCGGACCACAAGGTCATCAGCCATTCTCCTTTATCAGCCTCAAATCCATTCTCAACATAATTCATTCTCTGTATTTCTATCTAATGGTGAGATATTTTTCAAAAATCCCATTGAAATTCATTTAAAAATTTATCTAAATATCATTTTAGATCATGAACTAATATTCCGTTTCGTTCTTCGTGGGGGAACACCTCAGATCGTTGTTGTCCGTTCTCAAAAGACGCTTTCAGGTGAATTTAATTCATAACACTTTTCATGACTTTAAATGAGATACCCACCAGGTGGAGACTGGCAACAAGTATGGATTGATTATGATTTGCATCAAGTCCGTTTTAGCATAAATGCCGAGCATCAAATGATAACTTTGCCGGAAACGGAAACCTTTGGGCCATTTGAAGGTTCAATGTTTATTGCTGGAGGTACTTTTAAACGATTAAAATATTTACTGTAATTAACAATTTATTATAATATTAATTTGAATAAAATAGCCCCCGGAAAATATCTTGAGAATCACACTGATGTCAAAGATGGATTAATTGGATGCTTTCGTGGGCTTGTAATGAATGGTCAAGTGATTGACCTATATTCTTACATGAAATTCCACAAAGCGGATATTGTTAAAGGTATCAAAAATTATTCACATATAATTATA
>JAAZTK010000003.1:0-55508 GCA_036507255.1 Megalothorax incertus | reverse complement strand
GACAGACAGACAGACAGACAGACAGACAGACAGACGGACGGACGGACATACCGAATACTATAGCCCGTTTTTTTCTTAAATTGAGAGAACGGGCTAAAAATGGGACGCGATTTCAAAATAGTTTATTTATTATAAAACTTCAGGCTTATCCGCATTTCATTGTTTACTTTGACTAATTAGTACTGAAATATGGGACTAAGGATCAAAGTGACCCTTTTAATTCTATTGGGGTTTCTCGCACTAATATCTTCAAATGATATTAACGAAAGAGGAGTTCTAAGAACTTGCCTACCACAGGATCAAGCCGGATCTCAAAATACCCTTCAAATTGTGTTACATTTTGGGGAGATCATCGAATTCAATTTAACGTAATTTTATTTAAACTTAAAAATCCAATTTGCTCATCGCATTTATTTTTTAAGAGAAAGAAATATTAATTGCTCCGAGGTCATCTCCCGGAAACTCTCATTTGACCATGGGAATTGTACAATTGATGATGATGATCACATAATGGAGGATGGACAACTTTTTCTCAAGGATTTCAACTTTTACCCTGAATTTTGCATATCCAATTTGTAAATCTATTCTTAGATTTTTCCAAATATATTCATATTATAAATGCAATATAAATGCAAATTTTTAGATTTCAGAAAGCATCCGAAATTTCCGAAGGCGAGGTGCGGATCTGCAAAGAAGTTGACCACAGCTCGAATCTCATTATCCCCAAATGCTGTTCTCCACAAGAAATTATTACAATTGACGCCAATGGGGATGAATTTTGCATGGAGGGGTCAAAGGAAGAGCTTTGGAGTCCGAATTTCAAGGATGAGTATTCGCATTGCCCCCTAGAGGCGTCTAAGATTGAATATCAAGTCCAAAAATCAAATGTACTCGATAAAATGTTGATTATGGGTGGAGATTGTTATTCTGTGGCGAATGAGACAATCACTTCTAGATGGAAACAATTAAAGTGACTTTCTATTGCATTTTGTAAAAGTTTTGAAAAAGTATTAATTTGTTTTTCTGACAGGTTTCATTTGAACAAAGAAGGAAAGTTGGTTTATAAAAAGGAGCAATCAAACATGTGGGAGGTTCATGAAGGGCCCTTTTGTATTGATAATGTCAATTATCAGAATAGCACCTTTGAAGGTGTCATCCACTGTCCCCCGAAAGAGAACCCTTCTCCACTTATGGATAAAAGACATGTGGATAATAGAGAAAGAAACAAATGGATATATTTTGGAGCATTTATGTTTGGAGCATCCTTTTTGATTGTAACTGTTTTTATCTACATTTTAATTTGGGATACACATAATATTCACGGTAAGTCACATAACAGTTTAAATCATTGTAAGAAATTAATTTGGCTTTTTTTAGGATGGACTTTCTTTTGTTATGCTTTCTCCCTACTATTTCTATATATTTTTATGGCGAGTGCCCATGTCTATAAGGATAAAGGATCAGGATTCTGTAAATTTATAGGTAAAGAATCTCATTAAAATTCAACAACTCAATATCCTCAACTTATTAAATATATTGATAAACTTTTCCAGGAATTGGAGCACACTTCTTTTATATTTCCACCTTTTGTTGGCTTGCAACAATTTGTTGTGACCTATTTTACACTTTCAAGTACATCTTTCAAGTGCATATTCGGTATCGGGCGTTTACTCATTTGATAAACTTTTTTTGCATGGATTTCTTAATTGATTTTAAATTAAGTTTACTAGTTTAAATAGCTAATTGCATGAAGCATGAGTAAATACACCGACCATCATTAATTTTTATGCTTTATTTATGTCAATTAAATCTAATTTATGAATTTTCATATTAAAAGGAAGCTTTCACCAACCGTTTCCAAATCCAAAGCTCGATTTTATTCATATTTGGGATTCTCCTGGGGTTTTCCAGCGTTTGTGATCTTACTGGGGATTATTCTTGATGAAATATTCAAGTAAGATTTGAAATTTTTCATTTGAAAAAAGATTATTAATATTTTAAAATTAAGGCCATCTGATGACATGTGCAATGAGAGTAAGATTCTAACACCAATGTACGGAGTATTTGATTGCTATATTGCACCCAAATCTCGTGGACCTTATACAATTTATCCGGTATAATATCAGTAAAATTACTGGAGATTTTAATGCATTATTTTAATTGAAATTTATTTCAGGTGGGAATTCTTTTAGGAGTAAATGTCATTTTCTTCGCGTTAACAGTTCGACAACTTTGTAATTACGAGAAAAGTAGGAAGGATATCATAAAGAACTCGCCTGGAAAAGATCGGAGAAAGTACAATAAATGCTTTTTCTAATTACCTAAATGATATCCGGATAATCACAGTATTAATTCACAGCTTTATGATTTTTACAAAACTATTCATCCTTATGGGCGTCTCTTGGTTTTTTGAAATCATATCATGGTCGTGCTGTCTGAAATACTCGAATTCAAAGCCTATGAAGTTAGAGTGGATCTTATCACTTGATATCGTGAACATTGTCCAAGCCATCGCCATATTTTACATTTTTGTATGTCAACCTCAAGTAATCATAAGGCTTTGGAACAAATATCCTAAACTCAGAGGTCCTAAAAATCAAATTCCTATTTTTAAAAAGCTAACATTTTTTTAATCTAGGAGCCCTTAAGCATCTGAAGAGATTTGACGCGTTCAAATCTGCTTTGGCGAATAGGGAACAATCTGACACGACAACAATGTCAACGAAACGAACCTCTGGCACTTCTGGAGAAGTCCGGGGTAAAGTGGAGTTCACGGCCATCGTCAAATAAGAAATTGAAGGGGGCTCGGGACTCCGGGAGTGACATTCGGAGGGAAATGTGGGTTTTTAGATAAGAATTCCATTAAGCAAAAGAGTAAACAGACTTTTTCCCAGTATTTTTTATTATGTAGGTCCCGGATTAGGTATATTGTATTTAGGATTAGTATGTAACTAGCTCTTCAGAGTCTGCATGTTGTCAAAATAAAAAGTATAAAAATAAAATCAATGCTCGTTATGTCGTTTGTCTGTCATGAATGTCCCATTAGTTAATCTTAGGATTAGAGAATAGACTAAATTAAATCTGTATTCATGCTAGTTGACTTATCCTTAGCCTCAGGACTAGGATCGACTATGATTTCTTTTATAATTTATGTATATTTTTAGGTTAATAAAAAATCTCCTACACAAAATCTTTAAGTGCATTCATTAAAATGTTTTTGTATTTGATTTTGTAGTACTGGGACTTGTATAATGCATCGTAGTAGGAAATGAGAGGGTATACATATTTTACACAAGTCACACAAAAAAAACATGAATTGTTTGCGATATGTCATATGAATATCGTATTTTATATCTGCTCAATTACAATATTGTACGTAAGTACACTAATATAATGCTCGCATAAAAACATTACAGCAAATCAAGGGGAGTGCTATTCACGCAATTAAGTTGAAAAAGGGGAAGGCCGAGGGCAGAATCAAGTTTAAAAGTCCTCTTCATTTCACTCGGCTCGGCTAGGGAGTCTTTGTTGAGGTTTTGCTGGAATTCGCATCTCTAAATACTTTAATCCTTTTGGCCAAATGGGATGGAACTCTGTAATGGGAGAGAGTGCATGGAGGGAGGAAGTCCCATTGTGTGCCCTATGGTCTTATGAACTCCTATGACGAAAATACTTGTATCTCTCTATTGTTCGAATCTCTATGCAGTACGAATTGTAATCTCTAAAAGTGACCAACAAAGAGCATTAAATTGTTTTTGAATTCCATCATTCCCCAAATTTCCAGACATGAAACTTATTCCATCGAGTGCACACTTCACATTGGTTGTATTTTCCAATATGTGTACAATATGTACACTGTACATATTGTAAACATATTAGTATTTCTATCTGTAATTATATCGTATTACAATATTTGCATAAATAAATATAAATACACGTATATCGGCTCTTTCAAATTATTAAAATTATTGAATATCAAATGGTGAACGTGATTTATTTTAAGAATTTGTCCTTTGAGGTTTCCTGATTCCTCCAGTTCGCAAATAACTATCGATAAAGGCTTGAGTGTAAATCTACGTGAAATGTCGAACTCGTTATAAGATTGTGCTATTGGGATTTGAGTCGAACGGCAAATGTCTAATAAATTCTATGATAGAAAAGAAATCTGTGGAGAGTTCTACCGATTGGATTTAGCCTGTTATCCCAATTGAAAGAATAGGCCAAAAAGGTGTGATTCTGAAATGGTCTGGTTCTTGTAAGGCTATAATAATCGTAATTTATAATTTAACAAGTAAACAGCTTAATTCTCTCGTAAATCCGAGTAAGAAGAGGAGGAAAAGCCGAACCGACTCCTTGTGGGTTCCAATGATTCTGTGCAAAAACAATATCCGTATCATTTCCAGTCTGTTTCTTCTCTCAAAGTCAAGTTAATAATGCCGGGGCCTTTTTAGTCGGGGATTTTAGCCGGAAGCGTTCACACCATTCCCCAAAACGCCAAGTATCCGTATTTTAAAATTCAATGTAACTTTCAGAGAAGTTTGCAAAATGAGCATAAAAAATCTCGGAAAGATTTCAGGATCAGTTTTAAGACTTTTAATATTATATTCAGTTTTAATTGGAATTTGTGCATTGGATAGCGATAAGATTGAGTTGCAAGTGTGTTCAGATTCATTACTCTTCCCAAATGGAGAGTTTTTAGTTGGAGGGGATTGGACGACGACCGAGAAAAATATCAATTTCCAGTAAGATAGATTTTGTACTTTAAGATGTCAATCTCTGGAGTATTTTTTCATAGGATCAAAAGAATAAATTTCAAATGCGACTCCCAACAAATGGCCAATCTCTCGCTGATTAAAGAACCGGAAGGTGAAATCAAAACATATGCAATTAGATCAACCGAGAATGGAACGGAAATATTGGAATTTGATTCGGGATTCAGGTTTTTTTTGACATTAATTAAAATCCATTCAATTAATTATGCTCTTTAATTTGGCTCTAGTTATGCAAAAGATGAGTCAAATCCTTCAGCACTCATTAATCAGAGTGTCCTATTTACTTCCGGGGGTTATTTGAAAATTGGTGACACATTCTATCATCCAGTCGACTTTTGCATCAATCTGTAATTTAAACCTTGTCACGCCCTTAAAATAATTAATTTCCATTAATTAATGACATCCTTTTAATCAAAGGAAAACGGATATTATGCTACAAGTCCAATATTGCCCCAGGAAATGCTCCAAAACTTCACCCTGCTTAAGGACTTGTTGCTCACCTGACCTCGTTATGGATCTCAATGAATGGAAATGTGTCCCTCCGGCTCGGAGTTGGAATCCTATCCTCTATAAGTCTCCTCATGAACAAGTTCCAGAGGAGGAGATGGCCCTAACCAGGATTCAATACTATGTCAAAAAGTTTTCTTGCTTGGAAAAAGAGATTTGGTTCAATCGGGGACTAAAATTATTAGAGGAGGATGCTGATGGAGAATTTATTGAAATCCCTCATGAAAAAATATAGTAATTCCTTTACTGATGCAATTTCTGATCATTTTTTTGTACTTAAATTAAATTTGTATGCCCTAGCTTTCGCCTAATGGAAGATGGAGGGCTAAAACAATTAAATTTGCACAGAGAATGGATAGATTACACCAATGAATTTTGCGTTGTCCCAATTCAAGGGTTTAACACAACTGATTGGGAGTTTATCAAAGAATATGATGGATCTGAAGCTAATCTGATGGTTCTTAGCTGCCCTATTGACAATATTTATGTAAAATTCAAAACAAATCCTTAATTTAAATGCGTATACTCGTAGTAGAAACTATAAAGTAATTTATTCATGTCACAGGACAATGTTGACACCACATCTATTTACATAATCTCCCTGTATATCTGCTCCATATTTCATGGACTCACTTCAATAGTGTATTTCATCTTATTTGACAAGCAAAATCTTCATGGGCTCACCGTTCTCTCTCTAACCTGCACTTTTTTTATAATGTTTGTCCTTTTGGGGACAACCCATCTAGTCTCAAGGGTGTTAAAGGAAGAAGATGCTATGACGGAGTATGCTACACTCTGTTTTACCCTGGGTAAGAACACCTAAGATCCCCCATTGACATTGAATGAGGGTAAAAAAATTAATTTTAAAAGAATGGCAATTTTTTTAGCAATTTCAACCCACTACTTTTATTTATCAACTTTCTCCTGGCTCTCAATCATTTCTTTTGACGTTTGGGCGACTTTCCGATCCAAAGTTCCCTTCAATATGAGATCAAGAGGACTTCGACAATATTTCTACTACCTCCTCTTTGCTTGTGGGCTACCCCTGATTATTGTTTGCATTGGAATTACAATGGATAAACTCTACCCGTAAGGGAACGTAACCTAAAATGCTTTTTGACTATTTTTGTATTTTGCAGAAACTACGAAAGTGAAGTTCTAGTTCCAGATTATGCAAAATTCAATTGTTTCCTATCCCCCCAAGCTCAGGGAGCCTATCTTTATTATATAATCACAGTTCTATTGGGGTGCAATGTAATTTGGATCAGTCTCACATTCCTCACAATCTACCAATATCGGAAAGAGATGGCAAACAAAAGGAAATCCAAAAAGAATCAAAAGTAAAAGTTCGCTCTAAAAGAAATGCAATTTTTTAATAATAACTTTCTTTTACAGCTTTCTCCTCTTCAGCAAAATCTTTGTAATTGTCGGAGCTACTTGGCCTTTTGAGTTCATCTCTTGGCGTATAGGAGTGTCACATGGGATGAAAATTGCTTGGTATTGGGTTATCTTAGACCTCGTCAACATGCTCCAAGCTTTTCTTCTTTTTCTTATCTTTGTGTGCAATCGAGACAAGATTAAACTTCTGGAGCAGAAATATCCTTCAATTCAGAGTGGGCTCACTTATATTTTTTCAATTGTAGTATCAATATTATTTTTCTTTGCATTTGCTACACAGGAATCTCTAGAAGGCTCACAAGGAGCAGAACTCTACAAACACAAACCTCTGATGCACCAATGCCTATCGCTCTTATATCAAAACCTTAAAAAAACACGCGCTAAAACATCAAGTTATTATTAAATGTCTAGTCAAGTTCAGAATCTGAACTTTAGATCAATTTACTGCAAATTCTTGATCGAGTACCTAATTATACATTTAGGATTAGAGAGTACTAAAGTACAAATTACAGTATAACAGATTGTGAAATTTGGAAATCACTCAACTAAGGTTTATATTAATAGTATTCAATAATAGCAACAGTCGGAGTGTAGACCTGCTCCCAGCATTAAGCCCATGCCGAGACCTGAATATATTGATGAATAAATTATAGATTGTATTAATATTGTACATTGGTATTATTGGTAATTCGTTTACCTGCGGCTGCTGGATAAACTGGTGAATATGCATAATGCGGGCCATAGCCGTAGTATCCTTTAAAAATTGAAATAATTTAAAGGGTAAAGGATTTAATGAGCATTTTGTCTAGCGGTACCATAATAAGGGTGATAATAAGGATACGGAGCATATGCATAAGTGGCTGGATAGACATAAACACCATTGGCTGAATCTGCAATCAAATATCCCAATGTGCAAATTACAATGTTCATAATTAATCAATAATCATGCAATTCTTGATTATGATTACGAGTTCATAGTCATACCGTAATAAGCAACTGGCTCGGGCTCATCATCATTGCAAAGTGCTACAAATATGAATACCATTAGGATAAAGACGACGAGGGCTGCCAGTAACAAGATTGCCTAATTCAAATGAATATAAAAACCAATTTAGGAATAAAATCCTTTGTTTCATGTCTAACCCCGCTTGCTACGCGGACTTCTTCCAATTGGCAAGCATGATACAGATCCATATTCTTATTATCCCCAGGTTTGATTTCCGGTCGATCATCGAGACATTTATCAAAGAGTTTATTCGTCTTGCTCCGTTGGATATAGACATCTCGGTTACTTCGTGTTGCCCCAAGCTAAATAAAATGATCATGAAATCAAATGAGATTTAATTGGATCATCTTGGATTACAATCAAAGCTCCGGAAATAATAAGCAGGATCAGTTCCAGAAGGAAGAGGCAGGCATCCTTGAAGACCGAATGGATTAAGAGTGATTTAGTGAAATTTTCGAGTAGGTTAGACACATATGGGTAAGACTAAGCATAAAGTTAATAGAATTAAATGGGGATCACTAACCCGAGACAAAGATGCCACAGAATAATAAGCATCGGTAAAGACGAAGCATATATGTGCTATGAATCTGTATTCGAAATAATTACCATTAATTAAATTATCTGTATTAATTAGAATTTCAGAGCATTTACAGGACACAAAGGATGACTGAGCATGCAAGCGACATGATTTCTCTCCCGTTCGTTCTGTATAGCCTTTCTCCGCCGAATTTGTCGCCTTTAATTAAGGATAAGCTTGTTAATTGATTAATAGGAAGCCCCATAAAGGGATATGGTATATACGGAATGCATTTGAGCCACGAGGATTGTTCCGAAGGAAATCTGTCCAAGTTTGATCATAGGAAAAGTTATAGACCAAAAGCGAAGTTGCGACCATTGTCATTATCTTTAAATATGAAATTCATTAAAAATATTATAAATAAATCACATTTAATTTCAATATGTACCAAAACAAGCCCAATAAATAAGCCAATGTAGTTGAAGAACTTGCCAGGCGGTGTTTCTTCATATTCCTCCACCACTACCTGCTCGTTATTCCTCGCAAGAACCCGCCGTTGACTTGACTGTGTATGAGGTGATTGGGCTCCAGTCCCTGGGGAGGATTGTTTAGTTCCAGGGCGTGTTGCCTGACCCGAAGGTTTTTGCTGAGGTCTTTGCCCCTGTCTTTGGGCTTGTGCTGACGCTGGAGGATACTTTGGTTTGGGCTTTCCAAAAAGATGGACGGGTTTTTTAAATTTGCTCATTTTTGGTGGAGGAGGAGCATGTTTATTTGTTGCTTGACCCTCGGGTGGTTTAATTGGAGGAGGCTTTGCACTTCCCTCAACCTTTTCCGGGACTTTATTTGCACTTTTTGCACTCCTTTCCGGAGTCGGTTGTTTCTTCTCGGGAATTTGGTCTTCTTCGGGTTTATCTTTTTCTGATAATTTTTCAGATGGTTCCTTGGCCTCCTCCTCCTCCTTATCTTTGTCATTGTCACCCTTGAGGGTCTCATTCATCTCTTCCGAATTCATTTTGTAGTGTGCCAATATCCTTTTGAATACAGATTAGATTTGACTGGAATTGGGGTAAAGTGACCGATATATAATATTGATCCAAGCCAAGTATGTAACCTATAGCGCCCGTGTAAACAAATGGGGTGCATTAATCTTGTGTACATTTCTGTGTCAAACTAGCATTCAACATGGAAGAAATGAGCCGACCTCTGACCTCAAACCCTCAACAATCCCAAGATATAACTTCCCCACCTCAAAGTACAGCAAATTTCCCTACAAATCGGCCGGTATCTCGCCGTAAATACGGAAATCCCCTTGCTGCAACCACCCGCCCATCAAATCTCGTAAGAATTCAATTTTAAAATAGAATTCAATATATGTAATTTAAACTCATTTTTACCACCCCAGAGGGAAGGTTCAGCCATGGGAGATAGGCCAATGAGTAAAATATCTCGACTACAATCCGCATTCCGCCCTGCCTCTGGGTATCGGGCGGGTTCTGCCATAAGAAGTGGCATTGATCGACCTCCATCTGGTCTCTCTATTGCTGGACAAGTGCCTCTTCACGCTCAGGTCAATATTGCAGATCGTCCAGTGACTCAACAAGGTGTTTCAGGGTTGAGAAGCATGAGAACTGGCTATGGGCAACGAAGGGTTATTCATGACAAGAGTTACTATATGGGGTTATTGCATACAAAGATGAGTGAGATCGGATCCGAGATTCATAAACTGAATTCCGCTTCTGAAGGCCTAGCAAAAGAGCAAGCAACATATGCATCTTATGAGAAGAGGGTAAAGGAACTAGCTTCCGAACTGATTGAACTTCAGGGTGAATTGGCTGACTATAACCTCCTCGTAGATCTCATTTCAAGTGATAAGGATAAATCATTTCTTGAAGAAGAAATTGCTAATATTCTGCGAGAGAATCGGAGTGAATCGCAGAGGGTTGAGGAGATTTACAATAAGCGGAGAGAGGCTGAGAAGAAAGTTGTTGAGCTGGAGGAGAGGATCCAAGAGGAGAGGAACAAGGCGGAAGTTTTAGTGCAAAGTCTGGATCCGCTGCTTCAAAAGCGATATGAATCCTTTCAAAAAATGAATCTGAAACTCCAGCAAGAGATGGAAGAGCAACAAGGGCAGCTGGATGCTCTAAATCAAAGAAAGAATGAACTTCAGGAAAGGATTTCAAAATCAGAAATAAAGCGGAGGGCGGTGCAATTGGAGGAGGAGCTCATTGAAGCTGTGGAGAAGAGGGATACGATGGCGAGGGATGCAGAGTCGCAAGAGACGCCGGATGAGGAGCGGGAGAGGCTTCTAGCTCAAATAAAAATTGATAATGGGGAGATTAGCACACTTGAAAGGCAAATTGGAGAAATTAATGAAGAGTTGAGGATTCTCCAGGAAGAAGTTCAGGGTTTGGATCAGGTTCCTATTAAATTTTTAAATATTTAGTTATTTTAGGGTATCTTAACGGCTTAATTTCATGTTTAGGAGATTGAGGAGAATGATTCGGAGAGGCAGCACAAATACCGGGAGCTCAAAAAAAGGGAGGTGGAGATTGAAGAATTTATGAGGAATTTTGACGAGAATAAGGCGAGAGAGATTGAAGGGATTGAAAAACTTGAGGGAGAGATCCAGAGGTTAATGGAGAAGATTTCAAAGAATCTACATTTGGCTTCAACAATTCCCGAGTAAATTGGATTTTTTTTTTAAATTAGGGATATTTTAAATTAATTGTAATAAATTTTCAGGGCCGGACAAAATATGGGGGAACTTAGGGAGGACCTCGAGTTTAAAGAGGAGGAATTTGATAAGGCCAAATATACATCGGAAATGATTGAGAGCCGAAACGAATCATTGAAAAAACAGCTTAACAATGTAATACTTGATAATCTCTATAAAAATCTAATTAAAAATTTGCATAATTAATTCATAGTTTGAGAACCTCGAAGAAAAGATGAAGGGAGAACTCAAGGCTCTTGAGGAAAAATTAGAGCAAATGAAGGTGGACATGGTCAAATTCCAGGATACAGAGACACTTAAGACCGAAGCGAGTGACAAAAGCGCCAATCTTCAGGAGGATATTGAGACTTATGAAGAGAAGGCAAAGGAGCTTGAGGAGGTTGTCCAGACCTTGAAGATTGAGCATGATAAAATGAAGGTATTACTGTAAATCTCCGATCAAAAAATGAGTTTATTAATCCAACTTATTCCAGGCTGAACTGGAATCAAACGAAGTTTACAAGCAATTATCCTCACTTGAGAGGAAATGGTCAACTCTTGAGGAAAAGAATTTTGAAATGACAGAGTACCTCAAGAAAAAGAAGGCAGAGACAGACTTCGAGGGAGCCAAAAATAATGCCCTCAAGTTTCTCAAGGAATACAATAATTTCCTCACACAATCTAAAAATTAATTTTTATCAAATATCGTATGTATTTTAGAAACGTTTTTTTAAAATAAAATTTTCGAAGAAAATCGACTTTCAATACATTTCAAAAGCTTTTAAAATTCAAAACGTTTTGAAAACGTTTGTAAATCTACTTTCAATTTCAAAACGTTTCAAAAGCTTTTAAAATTCAAAACGTTTTGAAAACGTTTGTAAATCTACTTTCAATTTCAAAACGTTTCAAAATTTGAATTTGAAAAATTAAAATTTAAATGAAAAATGAAATTAAAATTAAAATAAAGTAAATAAATTTGACGATACGTTATTTGTATACATATGCCTAATTATGCCTTATTAAACACTAATTTTTAATTTTTAATTAATTAAAAAATAATTATTTAAAATCATATCGAGCTCATTTGACCCCTGTACCATTTGATTTTATATCCTGAAATAAAAAGCGGGGATTGTTGTTCAAGCATGTGTTTACGAGCTCTGTTTAATTCTTAATTAATTTCAATCTAATTAATTACAACAAATTGAGGTCATGTCGGCGAGGGTGGCAAAGGCCAGGACGGCTGACGACTTCCCCCTTTGGGAAAGAGTGCCAGATATACCAAAATTGACAAATTCGAGTAAAGATTTTGGACAAATTCCCAAAGAGCATGAACCGGTAATAAAATCTTTTTTAATAATTGGGTACATAATTAATTTAATTGTTATTTAATAAATAGGCTCTGGAGGACTTTGCCACGCCTCACATAAAATCCTTTGATTGGATGTGCGAGGAGGGGTTAAAGAAAGCAATGCAGGATTTGCCCATGCTCAATTTTGAAGTGCCAACTACCAAGCAAAGGATATCTCTAAAAATATCCGTAATTAATTAATGAATTTAAAAAGCATGTGTTTTCTTTATTTAATTATTATTTGTGTCGTAGGATGCACGTCTTCAATCGCCTACGGTGCCGATTGGTACACTTGGGATTAGAGATTCGAGGGTATTTCCTACCGAGTGTCGACAAAGGTATGAATTTTTTAAAGTACTTTAATTGAAGAGGATTCATTGATAATTAATCATTTTTTATGTCCAGATATACCACATATAAAGGAGATTTTATTGTCACTCTTGCTTGTGTGGTTAAATGGAATACAACAGACATCAATTGACAAAAGTCTCGGAGAAATCCCTATCATGGTAAAGTCAAAACTATGTCATTTGAGTAAAATGAGCCCTCCAGAGATGGTGGCCAAAGGGGAGCATGAGACAGAGTTTGGAGGATATTTTATAGCAAAAGGACATGAGAAGCTGCTGAGGATGCTGCTATTGACTAGGGGGAATTTTCCAATTTTTCTTACGAGGTCATCCTGGTTAAGCCGTGGGAAGCAATTCAGCGACAAGGGAGTCCTAATGCGTTGTGTTCGAGAGGATCGTAGTTATCTTGTAAGTCGAATTCTCTTTAACTTGTTAATTTCATAGGCTTTAAAGTTTAAACTAATTATTTTAATTTCAGAATAATGTACTCCATTATTTATTGGACGGTTCCTGCAAACTCATGTTCAACGTTGGCCCTGAACTCTTCTTCGTTCCAATTATAATGATTTTCAAAGCTCTCCTCGATGTAACAGACGAGTTTATATATAAATCCTGCATCGCAGGGTATGAGGATGACTTTTTCTTTAAAGGATATCTCGCTGAAATGCTCAGAGATTCACATCGAGAAGGGATACACTCTCATCATCAGGCTAAAGTATTTATTGGGGAGAGATTTCGTGGAAAAATTGAAAGAAGTTTTGGAGAATGGAAGACAGATGCGGAATGTGCTGAGTTTCTATTAGAGTAAGCCATTTAAATTAAATTAAAAATTATTTTAACATAAAAATGTACAAAATATAGCCGAGGAGTCTGTATTCATTGTAATACGCCAATGGAGAAATTCCGAGCCCTTGTCTTTATGCTTCAAAAGCTCTATTCTGGAGTTCAAGAGAAAACATTCCCTGAAAATGCGGATCATGTCATGTGTCAAGAAGTACTCCTTGGTGGACATTTATATCTACAGCTTATTAAAGATAAAATGGAGAATTGGCTCACACGAATTCAATATCTAATCATCCGGAAAGCGAATTCTGATACAACAAAGGAAATTAAACCTGCTGATGTTTCACACGCTGTACTTGGCTCTTATAAAGTGGATCATAATTTTGAATCTTTCATTGCAACGGGGTAAGATTTAAAATTAGCTATTTAAAAACATTAAAAAAGCATTATTTTTTCAAAATTTCACAGAAATGTACCGGTACAAACCGGGAAAGGACTCCCACAAAAGACTGGGCTCACAATTGTAGTAGAGAATCTGAATAGGCTTCGTTATTTGGCTCATTTCCGGTCTATTCATCGAGGAGCTTTTTTCCAAGAGCTAAGAACTACAGAATGTCGTCAATTACAGCCAGATGCATTTGGTGATTAAACTTTTAAAGCAAAATATCCAAAATACCTACCTATATTTAATTATATTTTCTTTTCTTAGGCTTTATTTGCCCTGTACACACTCCTGATGGCTCTCCCTGTGGTCTCCTAAATCATTTAACCGCATATTGCAAGGTTGTAACCGAACCTCTGGACTCTTCAAAAATCCCCTCAATTTTAATCCGTCTTGGAATGATACCAATTGAAGAGAATTGCCCATACAATCTCAAAGAATGCTTTACAGTGTGTCTTGATGGCCGAGTTATGGGATTTATGCGAGATGAAGATTCTAACCGAATCCTAGATCGTCTTCGACTCCTTAAAATCAATGGAGATGGGATCCCTAAATTCACAGAGCTTGCATTTGTTCCCAAAAGGAAGAATGGACAATTCCCTGGGCTTTATATCTTTACAAGTCTAGCTCGAATGATGCGACCTGTGCTAAATTTAAAATATAATGCGATTGAATTTGTTGGAGCTTTTGAGCAAGTATATATGGATATTTGCATTCGAGAGGAAGAGGCTTATCCAGGGCTTACAACACATAAAGAAATTACAGAATGGGGATTCCTTTCTCATTTAGCATCTCTAATTCCTATGCCTGATTGTAATCAATCTCCACGAAATATGTACCAATGTCAAATGTCTAAACAAACAATGGGGACACCTTGGATGACGTATCATCGGTTTGCTGAGAATAAACTTTATCGCCTCTATTTCCCTGCGGCCCCATTCTTCCGCCCTACGCATTATGATTATCTTAAAATGGATGATTATCCAATGGGAACTAATGCGGTTGTCGCCATTATATCTTACACTGTAAGAAATTAAATTAGAGTTCAGAACTTTTAAAATATGCATTTAATTTTATTAATTGCAGGGATATGACATGGAAGATGCTATGATTATCAATAAATCTTCATTTGAGAGGGGTTTTGGATATGGCTGTATTTACAAGTCAGAGCATATCGATCTCAAGCTAATTCTTAAAAACTCTACGACAAAGGTACAAGTACTTTACGATATAAAATGATAATTGATCAATTATATGAATATTACCTATATGAGTGCTTTAAATTACATGTATATTTGATTTAATTCATTTGAATTGCAGAGTATCTTCCAACGAGATCCAAATGATGAGAGATTACCAGATATTCTGAGCCCTGATGGCCTTCCCTATGTTGGTCAGCCTTTAAATCAAGGGGATCCCTATTTCTGGTTAAATAAAAACACTAAACTACCTAAACTCATTCTAATGTTTAAAAAATGCCTTTTTTTCTAGCTTTTTCAATGCTGAAGAAGGGAAATATATTGTTAAGAAATTCGCTGGAGCTGAAAGAGTTTATGTGGATAGTGTCAAACTCAAGAGTAACGACAGTGGAACCCTTGAAATGTCAAGTGTCGTAATTACAATCCGGATTCCCGTAAGTTTGAGCTATTTATTCCAAAGATTTTAATCTAATTTTGAATTTTTTTTGCAGAAATACCCCAAAATTGGTGACAAATGGGCTACAAGACAAGGTTCGCTATACTAACTTATGCTTTTGCTAAATATCATTAAATTATTGATTTTTAGGTCAAAAGGGGATTTGCAGTTTTCTTTGGCCTGCGGAAGATCTCCCATATACTGAATCCGGTCTCCTCCCTGACATTGTTTTCAATCCACATGGATTCCCTTCTCGTTATGACAATAGCTATGATGATCGAAGTACTCGCAGGGAAATCAGGTGCCCTTCATGGTTTCGTCCATGATGCTACCCCATTTAAATTCTCCGAAACTGACACATCTTCAAAATATTTTGGAGAACTTCTTAAAAAAGCGGGTTACAATTATTATGGATGTGAGAGAATGTACTCGGGGACATCAGGACGAGAACTTGTTGCAGAAATCTTTTTCGGAATTGTCCATTATCAACGCCTTCGGCATATGGTCTCTGAAAAATGGCAAGTCCGTTCAACAGGACCCCTAGACTCTGTAACACATCAACCGATTAAAGGGAGGAGGAAAGGGGGTGGTGTAAGATTCGGAGAGATGGAAAAAGATTGTCTAATCTCTCACGGAGCTTCATACCTACTTCAAGATCGACTTTTTCATTGTTCTGATCGAACTACCACAAGGATTTGCACAAAATGTGGTTCTATTATTTCGCCTATAATTAAAATACCTGAAGTTCCACCTGTAGGATCCACGCATATTGAAATCCCTAAAGCTCAATGTGCATTCTGTGGTAGGGAAGACACTGTAGACCAGATTGAAGTACCCTATGTCTTTAAATATCTTGTAGAGCAATTGGCATCGTGTAACATTAAGCTAAAAGTAAATGTATCTCCAATCTAATGGCCTATGTTGGATTTAAATTACCTATTTTAAACCTATTTAAATTAATGCAGACTTTGTATGTACTTTATACGGATAAAATTGTGGGTATTAATTAAAATAAATACAGACTTTAATTCTGGTTGATATTCTAAATTTCCAATCTAGTAAATTCTTTATTCAGAACAAAAATCAAACTCGTTGATTATTGCATTTTACATACATTTTAAATTGATGTTTTTAACTGGCTGGTTATTTAGATTTAAATTCTTAAAGGTATAGTTTGTCATTCGTCTTGAACTGATGAATTTACAACTGATTTCCAGCATCTTTTTTTGTATAATCTTATAGTTCATTCTATTAAAATCAATATCATCTTCACAATCTGCTGCTAAAAATAAATAAATTCTAATTTAAATAGGTATATAAGTAGGATATTTATCTAGCACAACCTACACCCATTACAATTAGAGATAATTTATTCTTAGGTTATTTACTACAAAATTGACTACAGTTTTAAATACTTTTTCGCCCTACTCTCTAGATAGAAGACAGGGATAAGGAGACTTTAACAAAGCGTTACATAATACCTAATTTAAAGACTTTACCTAACCTGAGAAGAGATTGAGTGTGGGGGTCCGGAGAGAATCAATATTGGATTTTAAAGCATACTGATTTACTAACACATTTTTCGCTTAATAATTTGACAAGGATTACATTTTTTTTACAACTGAGAAACTCGCCTCGACTCGTAGTATTGAAATAGGTAATGTGACAATATTAGGTAAATGCTTGGATTTTTTCTCAATTTCAATGCTTATTTTTGAACACAATTAATTGATTTTTTTACAAATAAAAGATTCGCTTAGCTAATTTCATATTTGCAAGCTAAGGATAGTGTTTTATAAGATTTCTAAAAATATGGCTATTTTTTTCGAGAATTTTTGAATTTGAGGAATTATTCACGGACTAATTTGGTGGAGCCAATTGAAATAATGTAGAATTTTCAATTTAAAGTTTATGAAGGTTATTTGGTAGCCTCCTGCAATTTAAAAATTAGAAAAATGGGTATTAATAAAATGGAATATTTTAGGCAATATACTTAGGTAATGGTTAAATTGAGGGCAAAGTACCTTGAGATAAGCGATAAGATCTGCTCGCTCTTGGGGTTTCTTCAAACCGGCAAACACCATCTTTGTTCTGAAATAAAATAAGTAACAATTGATAAAGACACATAACAATTAACCATTTAACGAATACTATGATTAAATAATTGATGGCATACCCTGGGATGAACTTCTTTGGGTTTTCCAGATAGGTGAAGAGATTATCTTCAGTCCAGTTGATACCTAAGCAAAAAATAATTCACGTTCATAATCATTGATTTATTGAGGTTTTAAAAGGTCAATTTTGAATTTAATAAAACTCACCCTTGGCTTTGTTTCCATCAGAGTACGAGTAGCTTGGCCACAGAGCCAGTGTGCCTTCCAATAAGGCCGTGAAGATTTGGACCGGTCTTGTTGGGTCCTCCAGCCTCAGTAGTATGGCACTGAGCACATCGTTGAACAAAGAGCTTCTTTCCCTAAAATTCAACAATTATTATATTAATTATACAATATAGCTGCTCAATTACACAATATAGCCCTAATTATCTCAAGTAGCCTCACCTTTTCAGCATCTCCTGGAGGAACGGACATTTTTACAGTTTCCGGTTCGGACTGCTCACTGGATAGAAAAAGCCCCTTTCAAGAAACTGCAAAATAAACAAAATACAATAATTATAACAAATTAGTAATTAATTAGCTCTTCTTCCCAGACCAAAGTTAACTTCCTTAAAATTATACAATTTAAATAATCCAATATGACCAAAACTCCAATCTATACAAGTTACTCAATCTTATAAAAATAAAATAAATCTTTCCCTCAAAAGCTCAAGGGTCACTTTTAAAAAAGATAATTAGGTAATTGTGTAAATTAAAAAGTAGGTCAAAATCACGTGAAATGTGAACTTTAAATATGATGTAATTTCGAGAAATTCTTCCGGTCCCAAAAACCAGACAGATACACTTTTTGACCACCCGAATACACCCTGACCTCCGTAAGTACCTCCAAAATACGCAAAAAACACTACGACACTCACCTTGAATTTTGCAGACAATTCTGCAAAAATATTGGCAGGAAATGAGCCCCGAATTCGGACGAGAAAATTGAGAATTTGCGATTTCTCAGACACGGTGTGGGCCAGTCTAGGCTAAATCACGTGGTTCTTATGGCGCTAAACCAGAATTTAAATTCCTCGAGTCCAAAAGGGCCAAAAACATGTCACTTTTTCGAGTTCAAAGGTCAATTGGATTGACAAGGGTCCTCCAGTACATCCCAAAGGTAATTAAAATTATTCTCCGTATAATTATCTCCATTTTCATATAAAATAATACCTAATTATGGCTTTGTCATTGTTGAATTTGTAGTATTCTTGGAATTGTGCTCGTACCCTTCATTTGGACCAAGAATGGACAGAATTGGCCAAAAAACAGCTGAAAGGGAAGGACCCCAAGAAATTAATATGGCATACCTCGGAGGAGATTGATGTCAAGCCACTGTACACAAAGGATGATACCCAAAAGTAACTTGTTTATGCTAATATAGTTTTTTGCGCAGTTTGTAATTTGTATTATATCTTTTGCAGTGTCAAAAATGAAATTCCTGGCAAATTCCCGTACTCGAGAGGACCCTACCCCACCATGTACGCTCAAAGGCCTTGGACAATCCGGTAATTAAATGTGCATTTTTCTATATAATTGAATTAATTATTATATTGACAATTTGTGAATTTTTCTTCAATATTTTTTGTATAATTTAGGCAATACGCTGGATTTTCCACTGTCGAAGAAAGCAATCGGTTCTACCGAGAGAATATTAAAGCTGGACAGCAAGGGTTGAGTGTAGCTTTTGATTTGCCAAGTACTTACTTTAAATAAATCCATTATTTAAAATGACCTATTTATTTTTCCCCGTTTTTTTCAGCTCACACCGGATATGATTCGGATAATCCTAGAGTAATTGGTGACGTTGGGATGGCTGGGGTCGCCATTGATTCAGTTGAAGATATGAAGATTCTTTTCGGTGGGATTCCTCTGGATAAGATGTCCGTATCAATGGTCAGTTGATTTAATTTTATCATATTTCTCTAACTTTATCTCTGACATTCCGTTTATTCTTTTCTAATAGACTATGAATGGAGCTGTAATCCCAATACTCGCAATGTTTATCGTGGCTGGAGAAGAACAAGGAGTCTCAGCATCACAGCTCTCAGGAACAATTCAAAATGATATTCTTAAAGAATTTATGGTCCGAAATACATACATCTATCCTCCAGAGCCCTCAATGCAAATCATTGGAGATATATTCTCCTTTGTTTCAAAGAATATGCCAAAATTTAATTCAATCTCAATCTCTGGCTATCATATTCAAGAGGCTGGAGCAACCGCCTGTTTGGAAATGGCATTTACTATTGCAGATGGTCTAGAATATTGTCGAACTGGGCTTAAAGCTGGTCTATCAATTGATGAATTTGCTCCTAGGCTCTCCTTCTTTTGGGGGATTGGTATGAATTTTTACATGGAGATTGCCAAAATGAGAGCAGGTCGAAGGTTATGGGCTGAACTCCTTCAAGAAAAATTCCAACCAAAAGATGAGAAATCTTTAATGCTTCGAACACATTGTCAAACCTCGGGATGGTCTCTTACCGAACAAGATCCCTATAATAATGTAATTCGAACCACCGTGGAAGCAATGGCAGCTGTATTTGGTGGTACACAAAGTCTGCATACAAATTCATTTGATGAAGCACTTGCCCTACCCTCGGTGCAATCAGCTCGAATAGCTCGTAATACGCAAATTATATTGCAAGAGGAAACGGGAATTCCAAAGGTGATTGATCCATGGGGTGGTTCCTATATGATGGAAGCTCTAACGGAGGAGGTATATCAAAAGGGTAGGGAAATTATCGAAGAAGTTGAAAGGATGGGTGGAATGGCAAAGGCGGTAGCTTCAGGATGGCCCAAATTAAAGATTGAAGAATGTGCTGCAAAGAGGCAAGCTATGATTGATAGCAATCGAGAAGTTATTGTTGGTGTTAATAAATACAAATTGGAGAAAGAATCACCCCTTGATGTCCTCGTCATTGATAATAAAGAAGTTATCAAATCACAGCTTGCCAAATTAAAAGAAATTAAGAACCGGAGGGATCCAATCAAAGTGGAAGAATGTTTGAATGCGATTACAGAGATTGCAGAGACAAAGGAAGGGAATCTTTTGGAAGCCGCTGTGAATGCGGCTAGATATCGGTGTACTGTTGGAGAAATAAGTTTTGCAATGGAAAAGGTTTGAACTTTGAAATTAAAAAAACCATAAAAAAAAATAAAAGAATTTCATTTGCATTTTAAATCTTATAGGTCTTTGGACGTCATGTTGCTTCGGATAGCTTGGTGTCAGGGGCTTATAAATCGGAATATGGGGATCAAAAGGAATTTGAGACTGTTGCTGCAAGGGTAGGTTGATTTGAAAATATTTTTAGTGTTATATTGTAACGATCGATTTTTTTTGCAATCCACAGATACATGAATTCGTGGAATATGATGGAAGAAGACCCAGGATCCTTGTCGCTAAAATGGGGCAGGATGGCCATGATCGAGGTATTTAATTTGCAATTTTTTTTTAATTCAATCTTAACCTATGTTTTTTTGCTAAAGGTGCAAAAGTGATTGCAACAGGATTTGCAGATCTGGGGTAAATATCTTAAAATTGGATTTTAGATGGGCCCGATTAAATAAATGCATTTTGTAGATTTGATGTTGATATTGGACCGCTTTTCCAAACCCCTGATGAAGTAGCACAACAAGCTATTGACTCGGATGTCCAGTACGTGAATAAATCTCCGTTCAATCAATCTGAATTTATTTTGAGCGTGTTTTAAAAATTTAAATGAGGTATTTTTATGCAAAATTATAGTTGCATTGGAATATCCACTCTGGCTGCAGGCCATCGGTAATTTTTTTCTAAAAAATTCGTAATTTAAATTGCCTAATTAAACATTTTATTCATAGGACTCTTGTACCTAATCTAATCAAAGCTCTCGAGAAGCAAGGCAGGCCTGATATTCTTGTGGTTTGCGGCGGGGTAATCTGAGATTTGCAATACAAATATTAATCTTTTATAATCTTTTAATTTTTTTAATTAGGTAATTCCACCACAAGACTATCAAGATCTGTACAATGCTGGAGTTGCCGCAATATTTGGACCTGGAACTAGTAAGTTGAATGCTATAAAATTATCTAGGAGTCAAGGTCAATTTAGGTTAAACTGATTATTCTCAATCACTATTAAAGGAATACCTGTAGCTGCTCTTCAGACAGTCAATCATATAATGAGTACTCTGGAGAAGAAGGAGCAGGTTGCTTAAATGTGGTTCAGACTCAGGACGACACGCTGGAAATAATCGAATTGCTGCATGCTATACGTTTAGAGATAAATATACCTAGATATATTTTTGTGATTTTAAACTTTATTTTAATATACTCTCTGTAAATGTAAATTGTTGAATAGATTGCATTCATTCATTTAAAAATTATCATTTTATCTGGGGTCTCATTTGGATCCTTATATTGTACACTTATCGTGCAAGACACTACTATTAAGCCTCCTTAAGATGCATGATTTGTATATCACATATGTAATTACCTTTAAATTGAAATGGAATAAAGAAGGATTGTATGCCAAATCAATTAATCCAATCCTATGTATTCTTTACTCAATTACTTCCCTAGTCCAAAGTGCTTTGACATTTTTCTCCAATTCCCTTTGTGAGGTGAATTTTAAATTAATTGCGGTTGTAAATTGTAATTAAACACATAGTAGTAGGGAAATACTACAGACTAGAAAAGACTTGTTTCTCTTGAATACCTGGAAGATATTCAACAAGATTGAGGGAAGAAGGATCATTTCATTTGTCTATAGTACTACACTACTCGTGTCTGTCTGACGGCAATCTTCAGGATATTGCCAAGTTTTAGCACTAGTTTAGGTTAGAATCTTTAGACGCATTTTGAGGCTCTGATTAATTTGTGAAGTACTATTAGTACTATTAGTCAATTAGTGCCATTAAAGGTATACTGTGTGTTCATTTTAAGTAATTCCTATTCATACATTTCTGCTCGTGGATCCTTACGTGATTAAATAATTGAGAGATGAGCGATGAAGAGACCTGTCTACTCGGGGGAATTCGAGAGAAAAAGGGTTATCAATCTGCTCAGGTTTGAATTAAGAATTGGATCATAAATTGCTACTAATAATTTGACCAAATTATCAAATTAGGATACTCAAATTAATCTACCTGGAACACCCGGAAAGTCTAGTTCGAGCGGAAGCTCAAAGCTCCCCAGATTAGACAAAATCACTTATTCTTGGAGTAATATTAATGTCTGGGTTGGATCCGAGAGTAAATTAGACGCAAATTCAAATTCACGGGTCCGAAATTGCTGTGCAAAATTCTCATCCAAAAACGGGGGAGAATCTAAGCAAATTCTTAAAAATGTGTCAGGGATAGTTAGACCAGGGGAACTCTTAGCAATTCTCGGAGCATCTGGGGCTGGAAAAACTTCTCTCCTAAGTGTGCTAAATTTCCGTAATTCGAATAAATTGAGAGTAGCGGGGGTTCGGTGTGCAAATGGTATTGGGATTGGCCCTGACATGCTCACCTCCCTCTCTGCTTATGTCCAGCAAGATGATTTATTTATTCCAACTCTCACCGTTCGAGAGCATTTGATATTCCAAGCTCTTGTTCGAATGCACAATTATATTCCAAAGAAGCAAAGGATGTTACGAGTGGAGCAAGTCATTATAGAGGTACGGAAATTCTTTGGCACTATTGAATTTCAATACATTTTTGCCTCTACATAGCTCGGCCTAACCAAATGTGCAGATACTTTGATTGGGAATCCTGGCAGGGTTAAGGGCATCAGCGGAGGAGAGATGAAAAGGCTCGCATTTGCATCAGAGGTGAGTTTTTTTTAATTAAATGCACGTGTAGAAACAAGTAGCTCTTTGCAGTAATGGCAAACAAAAAAGGCCCAGGGAGCAGGGTCATAAAAAGATAAGGGGATCGCTCCTTAACCCGATTTCAAATTTACAAGAATCACAAAAATCCTCTTATTTATCTTTGAAGGTTTTGACAGATCCACCACTCATGTTCTGTGACGAGTAAGTTCCTACTGTTTATTTGCATAAATACATTGATAAGAGAAATGCAATTATAAATTAGGCCCACCTCTGGGTTAGATTCCTATATGGCACAAAATGTGGTGGAAGTTCTTAAAGAGTTGGCTAGAAAGGGACGAACCATTATTACAACGATTCATCAGGTATAAAATGAGATCATCCTGGACCTATGAGATAGCTAATAAACTTTAAATTTTGAATTTTGATTCTTTAGCCTTCCTCAGAAGTCTACTCCCTATTTGATAGGATCCTTTTAATGGCAAATGGACGTACTGCATTTCTCGGAAGTGCCAAAGATGCTGTCGAGTTTTTTAGAATGTTTGATATTTGATATAATTTCCTTAATGGTTTACGTTTTATAAGAACAAAGTTAAATATTTAGACAAGGCTTCCCTTGCCCACCAAATTACAATCCGGCAGATTGGTTTATCCAAGCTCTTGCCATTCAACCTGGAGGGAATGGGAATGGAAATGAGGAGGGTTGCAGTCGGAAGCGTGTTGAAAAGATTTGCGATAATTTTGAGAAAAGTGAAGCTGCTCAAGAAATACAGGTAATCTAAAATTCCCCCCGGATGTATGTAGTTAAAAAAGTATATTTTATGAAATTATGATCGTAGAGGCTTGCCCAACCAACAAAGTACAAGAATGACGAATTTTTCGAGATGGAATATACCTTTCGGAAGAGGTCACCTTACAAAGCATCTTGGATTGCTCAATTTCAGGCCGTATTTTGGAGATCTTGGATTTCTCTATTAAAAGAGCCAATGATTATCCGTGTTCGAATCATACAAACCCTTGTAGTATCAATCCTAATTGGAGCCCTTTATTTCGGACAAGAACTTACCCAGGATGGAGTCATAAATATTAATGGTGCTTTATTTCTATTTCTCACAAATATGACTTTCCAAAATGTGTTCGCGGTCATAAATGTAAGCTAAATAATACAATATATATTCAAACATTGGCCCAATTAATACTTTGCATAATACATTAGGTATTTTGTCTCGAAATGCCCATATTTCTTCGAGAGCATTTTAATGGAATGTACAGGTAAGCAGAATTGGAGATGTAGCAAAATACTAGCTCTTGCCTTTAATTGATCTTTCTAATTGTGAAATAGAACTGATGTCTACTTCCTAGCCAAAATATTTGCAGAACTACCTCTATTTGTGATCTTTCCAGTCGCCTTCACCTCCATTTGCTATTTCGTTGTCCAACTCAATCCCGATATTTATAGATTTTTAACAGCTTGTGGAATTGTTGTACTTGTGGCCAATGCAGCCTCCTCCTTTGGTAAATGATTTTCTACTAATAGTCTAATTGATCACTACTTTAAATTACAAGTCCCCATTTACCCAATAGGTTATTTAATCTCGTGCTTGTCCTCCACGGTGTCAATGGCCCTTGCTCTTGCTCCTCCATTTATAATTCCATTAATGCTATTTGGTAAGAATGGCTACAATTCGAAAATGGCTACAATTCGAAGAAGATTATGAGGAATTCATGAATTTAATATATATCCTCTATCTAGGCGGATTCTTTCTCAATAAGGCATCAATTCCAGTCTATTTTGCTTGGATAAAATACGGTTCGTGGTTTTTATACGGATTATGAACTTCTTTGCATTAACCAATGGGATGGAGTGACCACAATTGAGTGCAATAGGTCAAATTCAACGTGCCCCGGGAATGGGGATGTCATTTTACAGACTTTAAACTTTGACAAGGTAAATAGTTTTATAGTACTACAAAAATTTGCATAACTAATCCTCGTGTAATTGCTCTTTTTTTTCCAGAACAATTTTACCTTTGACTTGTTAGCACTTTGTGGACTTGTGTTTGGATTTCGATTTTTTGCATTCGCAGCCCTATTATCAAAGACCTATAGGAATTAAATGTTAAATTAAATTAATTCAGCTGCATAATAAACACGATTATTATACGAAGAAGATTGTAAATTACGCAGTTTCCCTTCATTTTGCATTTACCCTTAAATCAACAACTTGTAGAGCTTAAAAAGTCGCTTTCCCCCAAAAGAGTTTGGCTGATGGGTATCTCGCTTCTGTTTGTTTCAAAGGAGAAGAACCGGCCGGTAAAATGTCCTCTGTCTTTTGATGGGGATAAATCAAGTTTAGGGGGGCTTTCGTCGGGTCTCTGGACATAAGATAGAGGCTAGACGAAAAAAAATGTGTTTTTTGCATTTTTTCCCCTCGTAAAACTGATTGGAGGATTCGGCATTTCAGTAGGTTCAGCCTTCAGGTGAAGAAAGTCCTCGTGTCTCCATTGATTATAATCATTCCGCTGCAGCCACATTCCCTAATATCTACCTAATACTACTATGAATGTTTGATACCTAGTAGGTATATTTTTTAAAATGTTATAAGCTATGAGAAAAAAGCAATTACTTAAGCCTTTTAATTAAAACCAGAGTTAGGGACTAGTTTGCAAATTGATCTCTCTCCAAGAAGCGTAATTTAATTTACAACAAGTATGCATCTTGTACTACGAGAATGTATGAATGATCAGTAGATCTATCAAATTGCAAAATGTAAGGTATTTTGCCTTTAACTAGGTATATCTCATTTTGAGCAACTTTCCTATATATTGATAGTACTTAGGTAGTGGTACCTGTAAGTATTGCAGGATGTAGTACCTTGAAAGGAAATAGGTACCTCGAGATTTTTCCAGGATTTCCAGATTGTAAGGTTTTGTCGCTCATTTAGCTTAAGGATTCTGTAATCGTATTAAATTGAAAGGGTTTCATTTAAGAAATGTTCATAATTTATGTGGTTTAGTGAAATAAGATATAAACTCGTTAAAATGGAATTGGAAATGACAGAATCGAGTTCTTCTGCGGATTCGACTCCGAAAGAATCAACTTCCGGAGCATTCTCAACTAAAAATGGGGAATTACAGGAAAAATCTTTCAGCGAGCTTGGACAGGTACAATTTAAAATTTTAATTACTATACTGAAGTGCCTATAAAATTTCCGTTTTTAAAGGTTCCGTATCTCTTCCGATCAAAAGTGAAGGATTACCAGGATCAAAATTCTTACAGGTTAATTTGTCCTCTTGAAAGAAAACAGTTATAGAAAATAAATTTATAGAAAAGTGACTCTAGCCTGGCAAGACCTCAGTGTTTATGTCCCTATTAAGAAAGGAGGGTTTTTCGGTGGAGGAGGAGAACGTCACCGGCAATTCAAGAGGGTTCTTAACAATAGTGAGTTTGATCTAATATCAGTAGTACTGATTCAGTACTTCAATTTATAATTTATATGCTCTAGAATTAGATATATTCTAATGATTTTTTAATCATTTAGCATATGGAATAGTCAGACCTGGAGATTTGCTGGCAATTATGGGTTCAAGCGGTTCGGGAAAGTCTACACTCTTGGAAGTTCTCGCGTATAGAAGTCCAGGTATTGTAGTAGGAATGATACTAATATAAGAAACTCAGGATCAGTTGTTCGCAATATATCGTAATTGAATTTCCAGAATACATTTCAATTGAAGGAGATATAAAAGCAAATGGGAAGAAAGTTGGGAAATTCATGAAGTAGGTTTACATTTCTAATTCACCTCCCTATATTTCTAATGATCCTGATTGATAATATCAGTACATTATATTTAGGTATATTTCTGGATTTGTCTATCAAAACGACTTGTTCACAAAAACACTCACAGTTTCGGAGCATTTACACTTTATGGTAGAGAGTGAATTTAAATCTTTCATCATTCATTTAAAAAATGACTCTATTTTAAGGCAATAATGAAACTTGACCGAAGATTGGGTTCATGGGAAAGGATTCGGAGGATTGAAGAGCTCCTCAATGAACTAAGCCTTAAGAAATGCGAAAAAACTAGAATCTCGGACCTTTCTGGCGGAGAGAAAAAGCGGCTAGCTTTTGCCTCTGAAGTTCTCACTGATCCTCCTCTTCTCTTCATTGATGAACCGACTACAGGTTGGTATTGTACTTTGATATAAATAGGCTTTTTAAAAGTTCATATTGAATAGGGTTGGACGCCTTTTCCGCTTTGAGGATTGTTGGAATGATGCGAGGGCTTGCTGCTCGTGGCAAATCAATTCTCACAACAATCCATCAACCCAGCTCACAACTCTTTTCAATGTTTGACAAACTCTGCTTATTAGCTGAAGGTAGGATGGCTTATATGGGATCAGCGAAAGGGGCCAAATCATTTCTGGAGGTAAAAATTTAAAGAAATCCTGATAAAGAAATCAAATTTACTCTCTTGGAATATCTATAGGATATGAATTTGATATGTCCGGAGCAATTCAACCCAGCAGATTGGTATATTCGATGCTTGGCCGTCTATCCAGGAAGAGAGAAAGAAAGTCGGAGAATTATTAAGGAAATTTGTGACCGTTTCACCTTAAGTTCAGAAGGAAGAGACCTTGAGGAGAATGTTCAGAAAGAGTTTGACCTTTTCAATCTCTCCATCAGATCCAAAAGAAGTTCAATAACCAGCATGGTGAGATTTGGTCTTTATTCTCTGGAGGATAATCTTTAAATTATTTCCTTCTATTAGTCATCAACAGATCAATATATGGAGAACTACAAAGCGTAAGGCTTTCATCAAACCGAATCATTTAAATTATATTCGCGTATTTACGAATATAGGAGAAAACCATTTTGGTGGACTCAAGCCATTTGGTTATCGAAGAGATCCCTTCGGAATTCTTATCGGAATCCAGATGTGCACATCACCAGATCAATCCAAAAGATTGTATGAGATTAATCAAAATTATATATAATATTACAATATATACTACGATTAAATCTTTGAAGGTTATTGCATTTCTCATTGGGTTATGCTATTTCGGGGTGACTCACGATCAGGAAGGAATCCAAGACATTGAGGGTGCTATATTCGTCTTAATCACCGAATCAACTTTCCCAAGTACCTATAAATTATGATTTTAATCTAATCCTTAATATTTACTCAAGATGATTTATTTACTTGTTTAGGTATGTACGGAACACTACATATTTTCCCGACGGAACTCCCATTGTTCATAAGAGAAAGTACAATTAATAATTGAATAGTGTAGATATCAGAACCCAGATCATTTTATATTTGAACTTTTAAAGGCAAGAATGGATTGTATCCTGTAGGAGCCTACTACTTTTCAAAAATCATTGAGGCGGTATGTTATTTCATTTGGGTATCTCATCAATGAATTCCCTAATTTCTAAAATTAGCTTCCAGGATTTATTCTCGAGCCGATTATATTCGGAACAATTGCTTATTGGCTGATTGGCCTCCGTCCAACACTATCAGCTTACCTTCTCTCAATCCTGATGGTCATTATCACATCTAATACGGCAGCAGCATGCGGTAAGCTCTTTATTAAGATTAAAACGTTTAATCCGTGGAATTAATCCTTAAACCTTATCTTTCCCAGGCATGTTTTTCTCCTCCGCTTTTGACCATGTAAATCAAGCAATTACGGCGCTAATCCCATTTGATTACATTTTAATGATTACTGGTAAAAGTGTTAATCTAATTCATTATAAATTAGTGCTCTAATATGCTTTTTTCTACATATAGGAGGATTCTTTATAAATCTCGGGTAATTACTAATTCGTCCTGTATAAAATTATAATTTATTAATTACTCACAGCAATTATGATAATGGGAAATTTTTCAATCAGGACAATGCCGCCCTACGCATCATGGCTTAAATTTCTTTCATGGTTCATGTATTCAAATGAAGCCCTTTCAATAATCCAATGGAATGGAGTGCAAAATATATGTAAATTCATATGAAATCGTATTTATTAATCTAGCAATTTGCATCTAATCATTTCAGCGTGTGAAACGAACCCCAATTATCCATGTATTATGACCGGGGAAGGCGTACTCGAGTCCAAGAGCTTTGCAGATTGGCATCTCTACTATGATTTCATGGCTATGGGGGTTTTATACACATTTTTCCATGTTATGGCTTATTTTTCACTTTTATTTAAAGTTCACAAAAAATAGCTTAAATTTTTTATTTTTATTAAATCGAATATGTAATTTTTATTGTACAAAATGTTTTAAAGGAATAAATAATTGTTTTAATTTGGAACTTTGGAATACTCAAAGATTCGTAGTAGGTACCTACTTTATTAGCAAGGGCAAGTTTTTCCAGCGACGCAAGCTTTTTGACTTTCGCAAAACACAGAATTTTGGCAGGTGAACTGTATTAGATATATAAATAGATATTTTAAAATATATAATCTTAATTAAAATAAAGTCTAAAAGCTTACAGTGTATTTGTAAAAGACGGTCCCCACTTTCACACATTGATAATAAATTGTACAGTCCGCGGCATCACCGAATTTTCCACTTTCTTTGCAAACAAAGGGTGCAGGAGTCGTTGGAGCTGCGGTTGTTGGTGGAGGTGTAGTTGGCGGAGGCGTAGTTGGCGGAGGCGTAGTTGGCGGAGGCGTAATTGGAGGTTCTGTTGTTGGAACCTGTCCATTTACTTGATGCATCAAGAATGATGCACCCAGGACCTGGAATTCATATTTTAATTACGATTAATTACGATTTTAATGATCTATGTATTGGAATTTGGAAGTGTGTAAATATGAGAAGAATAGTAATTGTAATACTAGTTTATGAAATCTTACCAGGATTAAAATTGATGCAAAATATTTCATTTTTTTTTAAATTATTGGAATGTCAAACTAATTGTGATCTTTATAATCAAAACGATCCCTCTTTTATACTAAAAATTGTTTATACGAATGATATAACGAGCAATTATATTATTAATAGTTTAAATGATAAGATTAATTAGGTGGATTAATATACTTTTTTAGGAGAAAAAGAATGACGTTATTTTATTTAGAATTTTATAAACATTGTAAATGAGGATTTGTAAGATATTTTTATTAACTTGACCGTGATTTAATGGAATTATATTATAGAGGTTATTAAATAATAAATACAAGGTAATGCTAGCCTAATATAGTACCCTAATGATAGGTAGACCAAATAAAATCGGGTTCGACCAATATTAATATAATTAAGGTAAGCATAATACAATAAATTATAATATACAGGTACATGAATAAAATGTTCCCTAAAATTAAACGCGCAATTTTGCTATAATTAGATGCTATAATCATCATGCTTATGATAATTAGATTTAGACCTTTTATATGTACATTGGAATTATAGTTATTAATTAATGGATTACACTTTTAATTAAAATTGAGGTATTTAAGGGGAACAAATTACAAAGAAATAAAGGTATATTATAAAATCTGACGTCCAATTTTTTAAAATAAAACACTTCCAAATCTAATGATATAAAAAGTACCCATTTTAAATGCGTTTAAATAACTTTAAAATGTAATTGATGTAATTTGATAGGTATGAGCGATAAAATACTTATACTTAAGTTATTACTAGCTAATTTTGCGTTTAAAATATATTCGTAACTATTCACTTGAACAATGGGTTAATAATTAATATTATCCCGGATTGGTAAATCATCAAAAGAGAACGTCAAGGCACTCTTCTCCCTCCAAATCTAAATCAACGGGGGTTTCGCCCATGTCGATAAATTCCCCGTCAAATCTCAGCCGGATTTTACTTGGATCTAATCCTTTCTTCTCGGCATACCTCTTGCAAAGATCTCCAAAAGGCCGTGATTTATTAAATTCAAGTACGAGGAGATCCGCTTTATTTACGCCTTGCAATCGAAGCCGAATCATATTAGGGTCGTGTCTTGTATCACCTCCAATCATAGCTTTAGCAAATGGGTTGGTCTTCAAATAGGCCTTTTAAAAAAATTTAAATTCTTTAAATTCTATTAAAGTATTCCATTAATTTATAAAAAGCCACCTACCTCTAGAATTATGTCGACTCCAATGGACTCCTCCTCGAGAGTTTTTGAATCATCCGGTCGGATGAAATCATCCTTGTCACGGAATAAAATGATGTCATCTTGATCTAAGCCAATCTCCTCGGCCAAGAGTTTCTTACATTTAAAAACTTTGTCATCCTGAAAATAAATATTTAAAAAAAATCAATATTTAAAATAGGAATAAAATCCATAAGATAGCGTAAATATCGTACAATATTAATATGAATAGCAATCTATCGTACTTACAGAGGAAACTCGAAACTTGTGTATCTTATCTTCATACCGTATCTTCAAATTAAACATGAGGGCTTCCGGTTCCAAGTCTTCAAATGCGATTTCTTCGTAAAGCTATGAAATAAAGATAATGTTAGTTGAGAGACCCTTTCTTCACGTGCAATATAGGAACGAAATTCGTTCCTATATTCGTTCAACGAATACAGAGGTATTCTGATTCAACGATATCTGTATTTTAGTATATTCTTATTTACTTTAGATCCATTTGAAATAGGGAAAGAGCATGTCTTTTTCGGCTCATCATGGCTTAAATCTATTATATCACACAGAATGGATGGATTAGGCAATTGTTTGCTCCGCGTCCTCCTCGTTTCTCTCTTCTTGGACCTTGTTTTAAGGGAATCTTTTGAAGAGGCTCTTGAGAGGGTATTTGGATCCGTTGATATTTCTTCGAGGATTTGTAAATCATCATCGTCATTCATCTGGCTTTCCTTTGACATCTTTGGCTTCCTATATTCATAATTTCATTATATTTTAAAATTGTGCATTGCAAAGTAATAAAGCATAAGAAATGTCGTACTTGGATCCCTCGGATTTTTTTGTGTTTTTTCTTTTTTCCTTTTAATAATGAACTGGTGGTGGAGCTCAACTTTTCTTTGATTGTATTAGAGTAAGTGAGATCTTGGAACTGCTGGGTTTGAAATGATTGGAAGATTGCTGAAAAATAAATCATTAATTAACCGTGAATTTCGTATTTAAATTTTAAAATGAATATGAGCATTACCGTTATAATCCTTGGCCGTTCCACACAGATTTATTGAATCATCATCCTCCTCATCTTCATCCTCCTTCTCAAAGTCTAATTTCTTTTTATCCTTTGTTAAGTCGTCAAACTCCATTTCAATGTCCATTTTCAAACGAAACAGGAACAATTGGAGAATGATCTAAATTCTCTAAAAATATTAATTGAAAAATCCGTTTCTGCACACTCTCGGAGACTCACCTGTAATTAACTGATTGAATAAAAATCAAACCAAATTAAAAATCAATTTCATTTTCGAGATGAAGTTAATTGACATACTTAATGTGGACCAAATCCCCGAGGATGTGTCCAAATTAAAATATTGTTCTTTTTTTGGAGAAAGAGAATTGTTTTTGACTCGAGAATCTCGAGTCAGATATAAAATTGTAAACTTTAAATTCAGAGTTTATCGATTTGAATGAATATATATTAGTAAGTACACTAATTTTATTAATTTTTAAAAAATTGAATTAATTTTGATAGTATTTAGTAAACCGGAAGTGGAACTGCAGGATCAGAAAAATTAATTAATTGGAAAAATTGGATTTTGAAAAATTAGAACAATTGAGGGGGAACTTCCGCTCAAAAACGTTTGAATTAACCCGCGTTTTCTCGTGCATTTTAGGCTTCAAAACAAATAAAACGTTTTGAGAAACGTTTTAAAAGATTCCTCGACCCTACACCCAATTAGTCTATTAAAGCGAACTTAATTAGCACTATTTAGAAATAATTAGCTCTAATTAATTAAAAATAAGCACAAATCTCGCAATTAGCTTAAATCCCAATTGGGACCCCGGCCCTGGTTGAAAAAAGCCGTTTTTTATTAATTTACAAAACGTTTACAAAATGTTTGCAGAACGTTTATAAAACGTTTACTAACGTTTGCCAAACGTTTACAAAATGAGAAAGGCTGTAAGAAAAGACCCGATGTTGACAAACTTACAAATTTGAATAAAACGGCGCGAAAGTTCAGCGCGCTAATGTATTAAGATAGGGATTTCAATTTTAATTAATTAATTAAAAATACTTAGGATTGACCTAAGGTTCTGATTTTTTGAGGCAATGTAGTTTAGATATCCTACTTTATGAATATGACCTTAGGTCAAAATCGAGGTTCTTGTCAACATCGGGCTAATTGGTACAGCCTATCTCAAATGTTTACAGAACCTTTATAAAACCAAAACGTTTGCAAAACAATATTTTTAATCATATTTTTGTAAAATCCAATTTTATTTGATGATCCATTAATATATCCATTTCCATTTAAAATGACATGTCGAGTTATTGCGTTCATGCAAATGTAAATGATAATTTATAATATTTTATACCCGTGTACATATGATAAGATAAGGTCATGATTTTTGTGCATTTTTCCGGTTGAATAATTCCCAATTTGTTTTACCTTATCTCAATTGTAAATTAATGCTAATTGTCAGGATTAAGCCAAATGGGGTTGATTATTTTACTGATTAGATTATTTTATGAAATGTTTTGCAAGAGGTATTATTAAATATCTCATTATAATGTAATTCAACATTTGACTTTGACGCAATAAATTATAATTTTATAATTAAAATTACGTATAGCCTTATAGGTCTACCTAATATACATTATCTATCTATCTCGACTCCTCGAGCCTCAACTCAAGTGTTTCATCCTTGCCCATGAATAATTAACCTTTAATATTCTGGAAATATCTCAATTTAAATTTATTTTTAATCGAAATTAAATATCCTCAAAATGAGGCATAAAAATTCTATATTTCTTCATATTCTTCTTTGGATATCCTTTGGAACTCTAGTGAAGGGTAAGGCCGGAAATCATGAATTTTAAGGATAATGTTAATAATTTAATTCTTACAAATTAGCCGAAATTATTCTGTCCGAAAATAAGCCAGAATGGAGTCAGGAAATTAGCGGAGATAGCCTAACTAGCTTTGAGATAATTAAGGACACCAATTTGGATAGTTCTTGGAGGATTACACTTTCAGTGTATTCGATGAAATGCCAGAGTGGATCAAAACATTCTTTGGAAATTTATGTATAATTTTGAACATAATTAATAACTTATAAGCATATTTTTTAATACCCATTTATGGTATAGGAAGGCGAGAATTCGCATAATTTGGCCAGCTTTTGTTCAAACTTCAATTTTAGCTGGGACAAATATCACTTGGTTCAAAAGGCTTTTGATGGAGACAAGTTTTATGTCGAATGGTCTAATCCTGAAGGCTCAAATGCACCTTTTATGGCCAAGGTGGTCGCCACCCTATACAAAAGTGAGCCCCTGGATTTTTATTAGACAAATATTGTAATTAAAATATAATTTTTAAAAGGTGTCAGAGAATGCGACGATTGCGATGGCATATGTTGCAAAGGGAGAGATTGCACACATGCTCTTAATGGCAACTATAGGTGTATTTCAAAAAGTCTTGGATGTAACAACCTCCATAATTGCGGGTATTTTATCACATAAGTATTAGTTAAAATTTAAAATGATCAATTATCTAATATGATTTGATTTTTCATAATTTTTTAATCAGACCTCATTGCGGGTAAGATGAGACTTTTTATTTTAACATAATTATAAGTTCTGGATTTCAATTTTTCAGATGTATTTTTTTTATATTAGATATGATGAGATTTTTTGTCGGGATTGCGATCAATACCCGGACAATTGCTGTAAGTTTGATTCCCTATTTTATTAAAGTATTAATTTTTATAGCCAAAATGTGGCCAGATGCAAGTTATTACGAGTATATATTTGAAAAATAATGATCGAGACACGATATTTATTTGCAGATTGGTTTGTTTGGACGGGAATGTTTTTTCTTGTACTTTTAACCCTACTTCCGGCCCTTCTTGTGGTCATGTTATTATTCTGGTGTCGCCAACGGAGGATTGTCTACGAGAGAGAAAGGCATAGGAGAGAGATTCTGAATAGAGTCGTTTCCAGATCTCCACCCAATGTAAATTGAACAATCATTTTTTAAAATCAAGCTTATCTTTAATTGAATCTAAAAAGGATTTACCACCGAATTACCTCCAAGCTACTGTAATACCCCCAGAAGCAGAGGAGAAACCCCCAAGCTTTACAGCTGCTCTAGAAATGGAGAATAAGAATATGACAGTACATCGCACTATCGACCCAAGCTCACAAAATAACTGAGGAAGGAATAAATGTTCTATTTTTTGTCTTTTGTATTACCTAATATTATATGTAATAATTTGTTAAGTATAATGATATAATCGCTCGATTTCCTTCTTAATCCAATCTATTATTTATATTTCAGTTGAATAAAGTGTTTGTAATATGAATGAATCAATAAAAATCCTTAAAATGATCAATTCATATAAAATATTCAAAGCCGGAAATTGAGGTGCACCGATCCAAAGTTAAGTTATAGGTCTATTCTCAATACCTCCATGATCAGATCCCATCATTTTATAAATTACCTCGCAATGTACAAGAACAGGCGACCCTCCTCAACACCAGGTCATCAACAGGAGCCACCACAGGACCCGAATGACCTGTATTCAATCACCCCAAGCAATGGAGATACCAAATTTCGAGGGAGGAGAAACTCTCTTTCTGCAGGCACTATTCTCAGCTGCCAGATCTCTCCAGCTACCTCTGCTACCGGAAGCGAAAGGACCCTCCGCCGCATTGACAGCCTTGAGGATTTGAGGGAAAGATTTAATCACCCCATCAAATGGAGATACCAAATTTCGAGGGAGGAGAAACTCTCTTTCTGCAGGCACTATTCTCAGCTGCCAGATCTCTCCAGCTACCTCTGCTACTGGAAGCGGGAGGTCCCTCCGGCGGGTTGACAGCCTTGAGGATTTGAGGGAGAGGTTCTTTTTGCAATTGAGTCAAAGAACTCTAGGATATCCGACATTCCGGGGTCAAGTTCGACTCCTCACACAAGAGACTTCAATTCATGGGGTCAGATTTGCTTTTGACTGGGGGCGTCCTATTATTGAGAGGTGGTTGTGGAAGTTCCTCTGCCTGACAGGGCTGGTTGTAAGTATATTTGCACTCTACAAAATTTTTATCAAATGGGAACAGGATTCTGTGATTACATCTGTCGCAAATACGAATTATCCAGTATCGGGGTTACATTTTCCAGGTTAGATATATCATGAATGAGATACTTTATTACTACTTATATTATTGTAATTCAAATTTAGCTGTAACGGTATGCACGGTTAATAAGGCAGTATCGGAGAAGCTGATTATACAAGGATGTAGATTTAACCACTCTTTCTCCGAGATGAAAAAGATTATAAGTGCAGTAATCGATCCTGAAGAAAAGTATAATGAAATCGGGGATGAAGTTAAGATTGAAGGAAAAGTTGCTTTGAAATATCTCAGGTTGGTGGCTCCCAAGTGCGAGAATATATTGCTCCAATGTCGATGGAATAGCATTGGGATTAAATGCGCTGATCTCTTTACTCTTACACTTACAGACAAAGTATTACTACTTGCATATCCTGATTCTCAAAATAGTTTATAATGTGCATTTTAATTCAGGGCTATTGTTGCACCTTTAATTCGGCGGAGAAAGGCATTGGAACTGATCAGGATCAGAAATTGAATGCTGAGGAGGATGAAGAAGTAAGATTTCTAAAAACTCTTGGTCGAGACTCGAACCATAATCTCCCCATTTTATTTAAGGTACGCAAACAAGAGCTAGAATTTAACTACTTAAAAAAAGCTGTCTCTGATTATGCGGAAGAATATCGAGCAAAGACGCAGGCAGCAGCAGAAGCTGTCCAAATCCAATCTGGCATCAACATTGATTATTATGATGAGGAGGAAGAAGATGAGGATGCAATAGAGGATGAAGGAGAAGGCTACACATGTCTCCCATACGGTGACGAACTTTTCCCAGGAGTTTGTCGATACATTAACAAATGCAGGGAGGATCCAAAATCATGTAATCTTAATGTTCCCGAGATTGAAAACTCTGAGGAGAAAGATGAAGCTGGGACATCAACCATTAAAGATGAGTTTCCGCTTAATGCGGTTGGAGCTGGACGTGGGAGAGGTCTACTTGTGATGGCAGACACTTTGATCTGTGATTCAGTACCTACTGGGTCTTTTAAAGGGCTTGCCGTTGGGGTGCATCATCCGGATCAGTAACTTTTGCTATGATTTGTAATGATTTAAATTAATCAATTAATTATATAATAGGTTTCCCCTAGTGGGTGACATGGGATTTGTTGTAGGTCCAGGTCAGGAGTCCAATGTAGCCGTTACCGCAACTGATGTAGTAACTTATGATGAACTGAGGTCATTCTATGCCCATGATAGGGGTTGCTACTTCACATCAGAATTTAAATTGAGGAATTTTCAAAGGTGCGTAAATTAATAAGAGTTTCGTGAATCTCTCCTGATTTGGATAAAAATTATACAGGTATTCTCGGGATTCTTGCGTGATTGAATGCGAATACGAGTTTATGAATGAGGTAACTTATTTTACTAGATATTTACTTAGGATTAATTAAATAATTTTAGGAGTGCGAATGTGCCCCTTTTTTCGCTCCAGGAAACTATACACCTTGCACCAGGCGTCAATTCCTTGATTGTGGGAAAAAAGCACTTGATAATATTCAGCAAAGGAAATCGCTTACAAAGAAGCACGCTTCCGGAATTGCCAATTTATTCAGCTTCAGGGATGATAGTCAGAATACAGAGAGTACAACTTGTGGTCACTTCTGCCTTCCAGCATGTTCCGAAACATCTTACTCCTTATCAATCTCCTCTGCCCCTTTCCCTAACCAACCTAAACCGAACAATACCAAGCTATTGAGGGATGCTATTGCAGAGGGGAAAACAAACCTTGATAACATCCGGTTTGTCCGAAGTAGCGTCAACGTCATCCGAATATTTTTCAGCTCTAATTCCGCGTAAGTGACTATTTACAGATCAATATTCAGATTCAGATATGTTATTCATTATTCCGTTTATTTAAAGGATGCAATACAAACGACACGAATACTTCACTTGGGTTCAATTTGTTGCCAATCTGGGCTCGGTGATTCGACTCTTCCTTGGACTGTCTCTGCTGGGAGTGGTCGAAATAGTTTACTTTCTCACCCTCCGCTTACATGTTGATCGAAAAAACAATAGGTGTGAGAATGCAATATTTATGGGTCCTACAAATGAGCAATTAGCTCAGAGAATGGAGGAGGAGGCAAGGATTAAGAGAAACAAGTGGTGGAGAAAGGCCCTAGAGAGGATTAGAGAAGAGCTGAGAGTATTTAGGAAATGGTGTGGAAAGATTTGGAGCCGAATTTGCGATTATTTGTGTTCTTTCTGAACCTCATTATAGACTTATCCAGAATCGTCATTCTTTTTGACAATTTTACTAGATAAAATATCTTATTTATTTACATAATCGTTGAATCAATTATAAGGTAGATAGTTTTGTAGAATAAATGTTTATGCCAAAGAGAATAAAAGCGATTTTTAAACGCTTCTACTTTCTTTGGGCTATACGGCAGTACTTGCAGATATATCACTCGTTGTTGTTCGAAGGGTGGATTGAGATCGATTGTGGCTTCTTTCTTCCGAAGAAAATATGTCTGGAAATAAAAGTTTTTTTAATTTATAAAAACAGTTTGTCTGGCAAGATAATGGATTATTTGGAAATGTTATTTGTAAATACTATCGTATATTATAAGTAGTAGTACCTACATTTGAAGATGGGCATTCTTCTTGTAATTGAAGCTTTTGTTTCCGGTTTTAACGAGCAATTATCACCTAATCCTAAAATGTAAATCAAATCCATTAATAAAAATTCATTCATTAAAAAATCGTTAATTGATTGTTAGATTTACTACATACGGATTACGGAAAGTTGATTAGTGTGAGCATTTTTTTACTAAAAGTTAGTTTGTTAAAAATGTAAAGGACATTATTGGGAAGCTTTCAAACTACTGAGGAGGATGCTTCAAGTTCGTAAGTTGTGCTAGTAGTTTGAGTAGTTAGTGGGGACCCGACCGTTCCTCCTGAGGGTCTCATTGGGGTAAATGGGCGTCTAAAGAAGCGGGTCAAAGCATTTGGAAATCGGGGTACTTCACTTTTGAGTGCAGGATATTTCTGTCCAAGAGCGTTGAGAATCTCCCGCTTGCAAACAAATAAAATAAAAATCCCTACAGCTTGCAGAACATTGAGAAGATCCAGGGGTGCGATGGCCCAGTGAGGCTTAGGGGATTTTGTGACAAATCCGACTAGCCAAGAGATGAGTTCAAACCCCCAAGGGATGCCCATGACTAGGAAGAGCTTCAGGAGCAACTTCATACTTTGTACAGATAAAAATTAGATATTTCAAGTATAATTTGAATTTATATTTAACCTTTGTTTTTGCTGATTGGTTTTACTACTTTGTGAAGTTGCAAATTTGGTGCTCTTACGAATCTTAACCACAGACCAAATTGTGACCCCAAAAAATGTCAAGTTAGCCAATAGAAGGAGGGATACGGGTCCATAAACATAAGGCAAAAGTGCAATGGTAGCCTCTACGTAGCAGCGTTTTTTCCCATATTCAGGTACAATAATCTGGCTCTCATCGTCATCCCTGTTTAGTTTTAAGATAATTATTTACATTTTGATGGATATCTTACAGATATTTTAATATACCCATAAATATTATCCAGAGCTATTCCAACAGAGACAATGGTGATGGGAATAGATAGGGAAAAGAGAGCATATAAAAGAAACTTTTTGACCCCTTTCGCTGTACTCGTAGGCTTGAGGTTACTGAATGTACGCCAAAGATCATAATTCAGGACAGTTACCCAACAAAAAGTTGACATTACAAAAAAATGCGCTAGAACGCCAATGGTCCAGCAAGCCGTACCCCCGCTCAATTCACCTTCCTCCGACTCTATTGAGGTAAATTGGCCAAGATGAGATACCCCAATAAATGTATACATTCCTAAGAGTGAGAGGAAATAGCCAATGGTTGTCCAAGCGTGTGCATTCTTTTGACGCTCCCAAAGGAGTCCATAGACGATGAGGGTGGCCAAGATAAAGAGAAAGCATATGGCCATGACCCAGCCATATAAGTCATTGAGCCACGTCTTTAAAATAAATTAGAAGAATTAAGGTTCACTACACGTATAATTTAATTGAAAAAATGCACCTTTTGATTTTGGATTTCATCTTTAAAGCAGCTAAATACAATAGTCTGTTCTTCCGCCCCTGTAAATGGCTCAGCTTCGAATCCTTTGTAGTTTCTGATGCCGCCATCAATACAGTAGGTGTTTGGTTCAAGACTCTCCCATTGTACTCTGTTGTAGCGACGGTCAACCCTTCCATCTGCCATTATCCGGAATCTAAAATTAAATACTTTTTAAGACCCCTTATAAAATAATGAAAATTACGTACATTTGCTTGAGCGTATTGGTATGATTTCTCAACGCAAGTATAGGTTGAATATTCATCGGGTCACACCAAGTCCTCATATGATAAGATATGTAGTGTGGCTGGAAATAATTCCCTGGAGTCAGCTTGTCCCAATGTCCCGAATATAGATGGGGCTCCCAAATGACTTCCCCAGAGGGTTGGCACCTTACAAATGCATTCTCCCCAATTGATAAAACCTCTCCATATTCACAGCATTTTGGAATTAGGGCACGCCTCCGCCCTGGACTTGAATCCGGATTGCAAATTTCGACGCCGATCATAGATTCATTCAAACTTCAATTAAAATATTAATCAATTATCTAGTTGTTCATCAGAAGTAAGGAGTTTATAATATTATTTACTTTCTAATGCAAAATTCATCATTAGCAAAATATTCCCTCCCAAATCTCAATTGACCCTTTGGAGTGAAATTGGCATTCATATTAGACTCCTCCATAAGAGAAATAGCTAGGGTTGAGCTTCCATTTGAGCACTTTAAATCAGACTCTTGTTCACGTAGCCTTTGAGGGTAGAAAAAAGATTGAAGGTTGGATCAATTAAATTTGCAATTAAATCAAGTAGAAAAACAATCCATCTTGATGACACTTGTCATCAAATCAATTAGTTATGCATATCATGAATGGATTGTACTGCTACGCTAAATCTCACCTGAATTTTAATTTTTTTCGAGATGCTCCCCCTTCATCTGTAAAGAACACTTTAGGCCATAAATGCCTCGGAACTTGGAAGTATTCTGGGAATTTTAATTCTGAAGATTTGCAAAAATTTCCATCCAATTCCCTCTCAAAGTCCACTTGCCGAGTACAACATGTGCTTAAACTAATCTCGTCGGAACACTTTACATATGTCAGAAACTCCAATAATATTTTAATTGCAATAACTTGAATGAAGCACTTCATTTTAATAGATCTTTAAAGAAAACACTTAAAGAGGAGTAGTAAGAGATACGTCCTCTTCAAGACTCTACCTAGATTTATTTTAAGAGTTCGCAATTCGACTGGAGAGGATTTAAGCCTTAAAGAAGAGTAAATATTGATATTATTAGCACCTATTAGGTTTGAAATACACTACCTGCATAACAATGGATGGGGGATAAAAAATAACAATACCTCTAAATGATGAAGTCTTAAAATATAATTTTACTATACGTAAAGTTACATGTAAATCCTCTCCCTTTTGAAGATATTGTGTTTCCGACCTTCGAATTTGAAATAATAATCTTTCAAATCACAACAATGAAAGAAATCCCTATTTAAATGTCGAGGAATGATGTCTAATTTTTTCTCCTAATCCTGATATTTCAAATCAAATCTTTGGGTGCACAAAAATTACAACAAAACTTTTTTTAAATATAAATATTCGTACTGGGGAGATCGGCATCACCAAAAGGAATAAATTTGCAATACCCCAAATCTCCCCCCTTAAATAACCATCTCATTATCCCATTAGATCTAAAAAGCCCAAAATTGGCAATGAGTAATTTGACTTCCTATGTAAAACTCAAATTTGCGTAGGATTTAAAGCGTCGCATCGTGCTATATTATTGTATTATTACTACGTTGTATTCAAATGACAAAATTTACAAATCAGAGGAGACCCTCTGACCATAAAGAATTTGATTCATGTGGGTTTACATCAGATACTAATCTGTAATACTTAATATGCGTTTTATTGAAATCCTCAAAAATACTCACGATATCAATCACATAATTATAAATACACTTGACAAGCGAATCCTCGTAGCTTCCGGGCTCTGATTAATTTCTAGAAAAATTCCAAATTTATCACAAGTGACGCCAACTCATTTAGCTCAATTCAATCTCTTCCGTAATGGTATTAGAAACTGTTCCTCTTCTTCGGTATGTTGTTTTATTAGTATAAGCACTTGTCGTGGCATCCGCTCGTGGTTTGGCTTTTGTGAACACATCTATCAGACCTGAATAGAAGAATTAATATACAGAAAAAATCAAATATGAATTTTTTACGAGTATTTTTTTTAAAGGAAAACGGAAAGATGTCTTACATTTGAGCATGGGGTATCTTAGATTGAGTTCCTCAGCCCTCTCTGGCTTTATCAAAAATAGATCCATGAATCCTAAAAAGATTTTATTATTAAATGAGGTTCGGAACTTCTCGATTAATTAAATTAGCAGCTTACTATCGAGTAGGGGATATTTCTGCGTGAGATTCCCGAGAATCTCGGATTTGCAGACAAATATAATGAATATGTGCGATAGCTTGTAGGATATTTGCGAAATCCAGAATGATTTGATACCAGGTCAAATGTTCTCCATGTATAGCCCATCCGATAAGCTCAAATACCCTTAAAAAATATATTTTGCGTGATTAATTTCAATTACATAGGCTAATTATTTAATAGATTCAAATAAAAGTAGACTAACCAAGTAACTCCCATGATAAGAAAGAGTTTTGCAAAAAGAAGCCTCCTGCAATTAAACAAGAATACATTCAATTACATAGCAAATTTTATAGACTAGCTTATNCTGCAATTAAACAAGAATACATTCAATTACATAGCAAATTTTATAGACTAGCTTATTGCCCCTATTTGCATAATTAGAGTTTGAGAGAGGCTGAGGAACATCATTTGGAGAGTTAATTCTCTTCGTCCCTCGATCAAACCCGTCCAACCACAAATCTACACTAGCTCTAAAAGAGCCGAGCTGTCACCGTCAATGCTAAATATTGTGTTTTTTTCGCATGCAAATATTTATTTACTACTAATACAATGGTTGTACGAGTATAAAAGAACCTTTGCTTCTGCTTTTTGCTCTTGGAACTGCTCGTAACTGCAAACTTTGTGGATTTTTGAATCTTGTGCATTCCCCACACTGTGGACCCGAAGAAGACGAGGTTACAACCTAGAAGGAATGCTATCGGGCCGTAAATGTAAGGGAGAACTGCATACTCCGTGTCCATGAAGCATTTGGTTCGAGCATAACCTGGAACAATTATTTCACTCTCAGGATCATCCCTGAATTTATTTTATTTTAGGTAATATTTTTTCAAAGATCTTCAAGAATTTAGAGATTTACCCATAAAGGCTTTCAAGTATGAGACCGATTGCCACAATGACAATCGGACAAATTGTGGCAAATAGGCAATATAATGTAAACCTCCTCCTCCCCTTTGATCCTCCAGTAGGCATTAGGGATCTTGATATTAAAAAATTGAATATGCGAGTAGAATACGTTAAATCTTAAATCTATATGCTAAACCTTATTGTGAGTACTACTCATTCATAGGTGTACAAATTGTTAATCATTAAAAGGACTTACGAGAAGGTCCACCAAAGGTCAAAGTTGATTAGGGTCATCCAGAAGAAGGCCGATAACCAAAAGAAATGGGAAGAGATTGCTGAGGATTAATTGTATCATTTATTTCCAATTTTTTAAAGTTTTATTTCTAAAATTCCAACCTAAAAAGAGGCAGAATCCTCCAATAACTTCACCCTCGATGCCTCGTACAGCACCTTCCGTTGCCGAATAGATCTGGGTTGTCGCCAGAGAAAGGTAAAATAGGAATAGACATAGGATATGACCTAGAAGTGTCCATCTGAAAATAAAAATTAATTAGGTTATATTTTTTAAATTGAAATATCTCCAAAATACCCATGAATATTTTGTTTATCCCAAAGGAGGAGGTAGATGACTGCAGTGAGGAGGAGAAAGAAACATGACACTATTTGAGCTATACTGTAAAGCATAGGGACCCAATCCGGCTGGAGATAAAAGAGTGTACTTTTAGGATTTTCTTTAAAGAAAGTGCAAATGACCTGACCTCATTCTGAATCTCGTCCTCCTGGTCAGTGCAAAAGAAAAATATTGAGTCTCGAGCAGAATCACCCGAATATAACTCTGATTCATTTTCTCCTGGAAAGCCCTGACCTCCATCAACACAGGCATATTCCTCAACAACTTCTGACCACCGCCTTCGACTCACCTTCTCCAACAGTTTCCCGTTTTTGAGTACCCGAAATCTGGAGAAACTTTTCATGAGAAAAATTCCTGATTTAAAATATTACTTCTTACGGTTGATGCGAATATTTCTTTGAAGGCTTATTTGAGATTATGAGTATATTGTGTAAATCTGGTATACACCATTCCCTTGGGTGAACCGACTTATAGTGAATAGAGATTTCAGACCTTTCTTCAGGGGTCACTTGAGTATAGGCATCTTCGTAAAGTGCAGGTTCCCAAATTTTTTCTCCAGAAGCTCGGCATTTTATCCTTTCTCCAGAAAGATCCCAAACCTCACCAAATTCGCAGCAACGGCGGACGCAAGGTCGAAGAGGATTGTGGCATTCGGGATGACATACTCGGAGGATTAATGAATCTTCATTAGATCTGATTAGAATTACATAATATGCTATATTTGCCAAAACTAAAAGAAATACGGAAATCAATGTGCAAATTCTCGTACCTTTTAACGCAATATTCTGCTGATGAATAATAATCGATATCATATTTGAAATAACCATTAGGCGTAAAGAAGCTTTGTGAGTTTTCTTGCTTCAGGTTTAGGGTGACTTCAAAACTACCATTTGAACAGATTGGTAGATTCACCCCAATGCTAATGAGAGAGTTATAAAATTAGGCGATTTATTTGCTTGTTTCTAGTACCAATATCCTACTAATAGGCAATTATTTATGCTATCTGTAATTGAATTGCTCACCTGAATTGGAGATCCTTAATTGAGCTGTAATTAACCGAGACCGGTGAAGTTAAATATTGGGGAATCCTTAAACTTGACAATTCCGGCTCAATTTCGAGTTCTTTTGATTTAATACACCCATCTCCCTCAAGAACCATTCCATTCCCGCAACACCCATTCACTTTAACGCTTGTCCTTTCAAATAAAACAAAGGAATCCAATTCTAAAGAGATCACTTCCGGTGGTATTTGTAAAAGTAGGATTAGATAGGGGATATGCAACAACCATTCACTTTAACGCTTGTCCTTTCAAATAAAACAAAGGAATCCAATTCTAAAGAGATCACTTCCGGTGGTATTTGTAAAAGTAGGATTAGATAGGGGATTCCCCCCAGAAGATCTGATTTGAGATGCATTTGAAATTGATTATATACTGATCAAATACTGATAATCACATTGATATTCTATTAGGCTACTATTCGTAGTAGTGAATTCTGCTAATGATTCTCTCATACTACTACCTCCTGCTCACATAATTAAATATTCAAATACGCAAATTCTTAATGATCCCTAAGTTATTCAACTTTTCACACAATAGGGAGGGGTTGGTTGGGCATAAACAGCCCATAAAATTCCTCGAGCTGCTAATAAATGGGTCGATAAATTAGAGGATTTGGGAATTGGGGGCCAAACGAGATCTATCTTATAATATATGCCGATATCTGGAGGATGTCTTCTTCGTGACTGACGGATTCTGTGTATGAGTCCATCTGATTAAAAATCCTCACAGAAGTTGCTCTCAAAGCACTTTGGTCTCATCACCCGATGCCCCCCAATGTTAAACAATTTTACAATACTCGTATCACATCTTCATAGTCAATGCAAGATCTGTCTATTAATAAAAGACTCGTTCGAAGCATTGCGAATTTTGTATCCCTCGACCTTCGGAGATCAAATGAGCAAGAATTCGAGGCATAGTGTTAAAACACGACCCCCCTCCGTAATTACACCCTTATTTTAATGATCCACTCCTGATCTTCCCCCAACTGAATTTAATTAGCTTGATCTATTGCTATCTTGCTACATTGTATGCTTTTAAAGTTTCTTTTTATTTGTGAGATTTTTATCGATATTTATCCAATAGATCAGTTGTTCATCGACTACTTTTTCCTCATCTTTTTGTAGTATCTCTTCTGGACATCTTTATTAGCCCAGGAATCTGATCCAATTCTTCCAGGATATCATCCAAAGTTCTCCAACCTTGATCTTGCTTACACAAAAGCACTCACTTAACTAGAATAATTGGAGCATTTACAAGCTTTAGAAGGAGATGCATTTTTTCTTGGCTTATAAATTGTAATTAATTCATAGGTAGCCCGATCGATCAATCACCACTGAAAGAGCCTGTGAAAAAATTATACATTTTACTTGTTTATTTATCCTGGACTTGTATTCCCTTGATGCACAGCTTGGGCCAAGATTTTACGATGCAAATACATGCAGAGGATATTTTTATAGCTTTTTGGGAAATTGGGGTTAGTGTGTTTTATATAAAAATTCAGAATAGATTTCCTCCTGAGGAGATTAGGCTTGTAATCGGCTTCTCAGATATCTGTACTAGGTCCAAGGGCTCGAGAATTGAATACAATGGTAGGATCTATAAGCTGATGAGCCGAGGGTTGACGTGATTGGAATAATTAATTGACAAAAAGTGTCTTTCACATTTTAATCTGGACATTCCGCGTCAAACACACTCGAGAGATCGCAATCAAAGGTTTTCCTCCTTGAGAAATTGACTCTTCTTGCCCCCCTCTTTTCATTGGAATTATTGTAATTGGGCCGACTACTCGTATATGTAGTAATTTCGCCAATTCATAATCCTCTCATACTCAAAATGAGGCTTCAATTTATCACAATTAACAGCAATCTCTCACACTGTCAGCCTTATAACCCTTTAAGCAGTTCCTTAAAATTCAAGTTTCTTACCTACCACTTTTTGCCGCTAAACAACTTTGCAAGTCCAACGCGAAAGCGACTGCTGCTGAGAGTCTGGATGAGATGAGTTATTGTCACAATCGAAACCCTGGATGATTCAACTTGTTTTTCATCAGCTTACATATTTAATTGGGCGACTATTATTCTCCCTGTGTCTCAAATTTCAAGATAAGATATGAGAAGATAAAATGATGCATTTTTTGCATACTCATTTCTCCTTTTAGCAGGGGGATGTGATTTTGATCTATTTGTATGCTAGGTAAGTAAGCGAGATTATCCAAAATAGGTACTAGAAATGTTTAGGTACTACCATATATTGTATGTACTACTATTGTACTACGATATAAATATAATAATAAATAATATGTATAATAGGATTATTGTATAAAGATTTTAAAATTTTAAATACTAAAACACAAGGAAATTATTGACACTCTAAAGGAAATGGGAAGCCACAAGGAATCTAAAAATATAATATCAGTATAAGGTCATATGAGAAAATATGCACTTAATTAGTGGAACTTTTTTTATAACAGTTCCTCCCATTCAACTTCATCTTCTTCATTTTTTTCATTCGGAAATGGAGATTTATATTTATTTAATTTTGATATTCATCTCCTCCTCCTTGGGGGAGTTCAAAGATGACCCTTGTATAAAGGCCACAAGTTGTGAGGAATGTATGGGAATTTCAGCTGAATGCCTCTGGTGTCAAGATCCGGTAACTGACCAGTTAAATTATTGAAATAACAATTTATAATTTGTGAATCTTTTAACAAGAAATTCGAGGATAAGGATCATGAACGGTTTGATAGTATTAAGAGATGCGGGAGCCGAGAGACCCACAAAACACAGAAATGCGTTGATCTAATCAATCCTGAAAAGTGGATGAAGATTGTTCAAGAGTTAATAAATTTACAAATAATTAGCAATAGGGTTTCTAAATAAATATATTTGTAGAGATCCAGTTCAAATGGACAGCGAGGGAAATGCTAGGCATATCAGTCCTCAAAAGGTGTCATTGGCTTTGAGAGTAGGTCAATCCGAAGTGATTGAAATGAAATATCTGGAAGCGGAACAGAAGGCTCTGGTTAGACTTTAGTTCGGACACAAAATTAAACCTAGAATTTTATGATATTTGACCTAGGACTTTTATTATCTTCTGGATGTGTCATCCACAATGAACGCGAGTCGAAATACGGTGTCACAGCAGGCGATTAACCTCCAAAGAGAACTTAATAAAATATCTAATGTAAAAGGCAGTAAAGGTGTAAAAATAAGATTTGGCTTGGGTTCCTTCATAGATAAGCCCATTTATCCATTTTCAACATTATCCCAACAAAATAGGTATTTCCAAATCTATCTCAAATATTAGTAAAGAGTCCATTATAGGATATTTTTAATGAATAATTAGTGAAGTTCCGCCATATGGATTCAAGCATCATTTGACGTTTGATGAAGATGCGGAAAAATTTGTGGTAGGGTGGCATACTACAACATTTATAAGAAATCCTATTACACAACGATACATTATCTGGAAATGCAAAAAATTGTATTTATTGTAGACAGGGCTGAAAAACATTAAGCAAAGCTCCAATTATGATAATCCTGAAGGACAATTTGATGCTTTAATGCAAGCCATAGCTTGCGAAGACATCATTGGTACTATTCCTCAGTCAAAATAAAATCCTAATGCACATTAAATTTAAAAAAACAAATCCAGGTTGGGAAAAACAAAAGCCACATCGACGTTTGCTTGTATTGGCGACAGATGGAACATTTCACATTGCGGGGGATGGAAAAGTAAGCACCAATATTTGATTTGACATTTTATCATATTTTATCATATTTGATTTTGATTTGATTTCCAAAAAAGCTTGCAGGAATCCTCCAGCCAAATGATGAGAAATGCCACATGGAAAGAGTTGGGAATGATTACAAATACACTCACTCAACCCTACAAGATTATCCATCAATTTCCCAAATTATGAACAAAGTTGCAGATGTCGGTAATTTGGTCGTTCTATTTGCCGTCCCAAAATATGAAGAGGAACTTTATCGGAATCTTGCTGCACTCAACCCATCTCTATTCAAGACTATCACTCTTACAAGTGATTCAAGTAACATTGTGGATGCCATCACATCGGAATATAGGGCAAGTCTTTCGGCAATTTACAATATAAATTATGTTGAATTTTGCCAATTTAGAAAATCCAATCCACGGTTGAGATTGAAGAGAGGATTATCGGAGAGACGCTTGATGTCAAAATTCAAGCAAAATGTTTGGGGGAAAGCAGTTTTAATGAGAAGAAGCAATGTAATGGCATCAAATATGGAAAGGACGTTGCGTAAGAGTATCCTAGTACTTTGTTATAAGAATAAATATCTATTAAATACCCATGATAAATTCAGCTTCAAAATCCAAATCACATTGAAAAAATGTCCCAATCCGGCCAATGCCAAGCAAAAGGTGGTAATCTCACCATTAGCGTTGAAGGGTGAAAGCCTCGAGATTGAAGTTGAAAGTTTATGTTCTTGTGCCCCATGTACAGCTAACGCTCTACCAGATGTACCTATTATACCGCATGTTAAAAAAATAATATAAAATGATCATCTTAATTTAATAATCGCAGGTTTGTAACAAAACTGGATCAATTAGTCAATTAGGAAGTTGCGGGATTTGTCAATGTAAAAGCGAGTATCAGGGGAGATTTTGCCACTGTGCCAAGAGTCAATCAAAATCAATCGACCAAAAGAATTGTATTGATAAAGAGGGGGAGGTTTGCGGTGGAAAGTAAATACATACTGATATTTCAAGCTTTTCCAGGTTTTGGCAATACAATATTTTTCAGAGAGAAGGGAGTCTGCTTTTGTGGGAGCTGCGACTGCAACAAACCAAGATTTGATGGGGATTTTTGTGAGATTGATCGTGATAAAGTGTGTGGACCAATTCTTAACGGGACTTCTCTTCGATGTTCTGGAAGGTTAATATTAAATTGATCAGAAGGTATGCGTAATTAATAATTACGCAATCGCATACTTTCTGATCAAATATAATTAGTATTAATCACTAAAATATTTAAAATAATCAGAGGTAAATGCCTCGGGAAAGATGGGTGCGAGTGTACAGGTGGATTTACTTCCAAATTTTGCCAATGTTCACCAAATCCGGTACATATATAAATTATTTATGATATACAAAATTCTAAGATTACATATTTATTAAATTAGGAAAATTGCATTGACCCTTGGGGTCAAATATGCGGCGGAAATGTCGATGAATGCAAATGCAAAATACCACAAGAAGAAGAATACAAAGAGCAATCATATAAAAAAGAATGCATTTGCGAGAGAGGTGGTGGGGATTTTTGCGACGCAATTGGAAGATCAGGATCAGTATCTCTATGCCAGGATAAAAATTTTCAATCATGCCTTGAATGCCACCTGAATCTTCACTATTCTAATTCTGAAGATGATGGAAAGTGCCTTGAAAAGTGCAAAATCGGGAATAAAAGCACACCAATCGAAGCCAAATTTTTTGATGGATCGGTACACCGTCAAAGATGCACAAAAGATGTCCGAGATGGTTGCTCTATTCATTGGAATTATGCAGTTTATAGGGAGAAGGTGGAATTGATGATTGAGAGACCTAAAAAGGGGGCATGTAAAGTAAATATCCTACTGATAATTTTATCCGTGGTTGGAGGAATCCTGGCATTTGGATTAGTGGCATTGATCTCCTGGAAAATTTTTATTCATTTCTTTGATAAAAGAGAATTTCAAAAATTTGAAAGGCAAAAGGCGAATGCAAAGTGGGGAGCTGTAAGTTTATATTGTATTCACAAACCATTAGTTATTAAATTTGTATTTTTTTTACAGAGAGACAATCCATTATACAGTCCTCCTACATCCAATTTCGAGAATCCCGTTTTTAAAGGATGAATATTTATTTACAAGATATTTATCTAAAAAATTATAAATTACATTATGTATACCTACATAATATTGTAGTACGTACTGTACATTACGTATCATACTTAAATGAAATATAATAATGTAATTGTACAAACTTATTCTTAGGATTAGATATAATAAGGAGATATCCGTATATATTATTAGCAATCTGTATGTCTAGTGTGTATAAGATATAAAGCGAATTCTTATAAAAAAGCTAGGATGGTATTTACATATTTACTTAGGATTAGGATTAGATTTGTAATTTATCAAGATAATTTACATTAATCCTTGCCAGGCTTCGACTGCTCCCGAGCGCGTTTTTGAGATAGATAAATATTCCAAAAGATTGAGACAAGGTTAAGTACGAGAACCCGATACTAAAGTATATAATACAAAATTATGTTTTAGATCCGATACACTGCATTACGGATATCATTAATCTCATTGAGGATTTACCTTAATAGGAACGAAATTGAGGTTGATCAACTGTGCCAAAGTCCAGACTTTTAAATTGACTTGGAATGCAGACCAATACACTTTTTTGATATTCTCCAGAGCCTTACTATGTCCAAGTCCCTTTGAAATCAATCAATGATTCAATACTTAGGATTAGGTAAAAAAACATAAGAATATCCGTAAAAATTTACCTCAAAAATAGATAGGAGGTAAAGTGAGATTAGAAGGAAGAAACTTCCGTAAGCGAGTCGATCAAAAAGAAGTTTTAAGAGCCAATTAGATGGGCCATGTTTCTCAAGCCTAGGATAGGGATAAGCTTTAATTAAAATAAAACTTTTTTAGTAAGAGCCTAATCCTAAGAGGTTACCAATTTAGGAAAAAATGGCTCAATGGCCCAGTCACCGAAAGTCCAAACAGGAAGAAAGAGAACACAGTCCTGATTCTTTTATTCAATTGCGGAGGGCTCTCATACCATTCCAAAGACTTTTTCCCGAGTGTTTGTGCCAAAATATTCCCCCACGCTGAGAGAACTCCACTCGTGATTGATTTCACAATTAAAGGGTTCCTTCCTAAATGGGTAGAGTAACCCTCCCAGAGGTAATAGAGGATATTTTGGGGATAGAATTTACTCAGAGACATGACGTCGACTTGGGATTATTTTAACTGATCCTGAGACTTGGAATTTTGCAAGATAAAGCGTAAAAAATGCGGAATAAAGAGTCAAAACAAAACGAAAAAAGTTTCAAGGCCAAATTCAATGCCCATACTCCAGTTTATCCCTCTTCCTCAATGATAATTCATTTCAATTGAGGTCATTCATTTGCTGCATTCTAATACTTTACATATATGGGCCCATGGGGTCAAATGTCAAGATTAAATTCATCAAAGTATCCGTATTTTGGTATATCATATAATAGAATATGAGTAGATTCGAGTTTTGTATACAAATAAATATAGGGAAGTGTTTTATTGGCAATTGCGCGTATATTTCTCATTTTTTTAATACGCTAAATATTATAGGTAGATATATTAAATGCATGTTAATTATATTTATTAATTGATGTATGCTTTTGATGCTTTTGGAGCGAGAGTATATCTAATATCTCAACTTTGCTCGACGGAGGAGTGATCTGGAAAAGGCCCATAGGGTCCAAATAATCAATGTCTCCCTCATCTCGTTCAGGGATATATCCGTATTTCTCAAAAAAGTATTTCAAATAAGGCATTCCTACGATAATTCAAAGGATTTATACATTTTAATATGGTTATATGTTAGTTTGAGATATCTGTTACTTGTTGTTGGAATTTCCTCAGTGGTAGATGGACCCGGAGGTCGGGGTTTGCACTCTGGGCTCTCCCCCGCAAATATACATGCTTTCTATTATTCAAATATGAGTTTCAAACTTATCAATAGGCCATTAATTATGTTTTCTTACAAATGTGTGATTGTAATGATAATTTTCAGGGCATTCAAACTCGAAATAGATGAGATTTCCGTTTACTTTCTTACACCTCACATATTTATGACAAAGAGATGGATCCCCGTGAGGTTTGATCCTTTCCGAAACGCAATTTCTGTCCTGATATGCGGAAATTGGTGGATAAATAATTTTTTCACCAAAAAGAAACCTTTCTGGAATTTGATCTTGGTTTGAAATGCTCAAATTTGCGATAAGAAATATCAAAATGCCCAAAATTTTTATGTGATTCATTTTATTTTTTAAACAGAATATCACTACTGGATCAAAGATATCGAAAATGAATTAAATACAACATAAACACTGCATTTATATCCTATAGAAAGCAGATCAATGCTCTTGTGAAATCACGCCGAGTACCTACGATAATTTATACAAGAATCCCGAGCCTTCCCCATCAATAAGGATTTATTATTCGATCCGTATTTAAATAACAGACATGCTCACAATATGAATTGATTAGGTAATTGCTAATCAGACTAGGGTTAAACAATAGATATTTATTTATAAGCATTTAATAGTGTATAAAATTCTCTCCCAAAATTCTAGATCATTAAACCTTGACCTTTGGAAAATCAGAGTTTGATCCCAATTTCCAGATATTTGATTTGGAACATGAGAATTTGGGTGCTCTAAATAAAAGTGCTGAAATTATTAATAATTATAGGAAATTTTGAAGTTTTTTAAAGAGAATTATTTAAATTTTAGCTCAAAGCTGAACCACAGATTCCATTTTTTATGATGGAAGCTTTGTTTCTAGCCTTTGAACTGCGTGCAGTAAGATTACAAGCAAATCCTTAATTGATGGCTCTTCTGAAATATCCAAATCTAAAGGTCTGACAGAAGATGAATCTGTTGTGGATTCAGTCATTGCCGTCGGATCTAGAGTTGTCGCAGTGGGATCTAGTGTTGTTGCCGTCGGATCAAGAGTAGTTGCAGTCGGATCGAGCGTTGTTGCCGTCGGATCAAGAGTAGTTGCAGTCGGATCGAGCGTTGTTGCCGTCGGATCAAGAGTAGTTGCAGTCGGATCAAGCGTTGTCGCCGTCGGATCTGTAGTAGCGCTAGTTGAAACGAGTGCTTGATTGGAAAAAAAATTTTAAATTAATTAAATCTTCAAAAATAAATTTATGTACAATTATCATAGCATCGCCCGCTCCCATCTCCTTCCACTACAAAAATTGACCCCGGTGGACAAGTGAAAGTGTAATAGTAGTAATATCCGCTGGAATTTGGCACGCATAATGTATAAATTGTAGCATCTTCCGCACAAGGAAATTTTCCCGGAGCAGTACAAGACATAAAGGAAGGACATGTAACAGCCCTAGCTCTTCGAAAAGATGAGCCATAAGCCATTGAACAGATCAATATCTAAAATATTCAATTTGCCATAATTATATTTGTACTGATTACTGATTAGTAATCAGTGCTTACTATTAGTTTTAAAAGTTACCTGCAGGACTATCCCAGTGGGTACGATAAACTTGAGCATTTTTGGCAGATTATTTCTGAGAAATCTTACCGAGACACTTCTAATTATCGAAATGATACAATACTTATTAAAATCTTCTTGGAAAGCTCTTCATTATTTACTCAGAATTCAATCATATAATGCACAATTGAATCCAGCCAGAAGTTTATTGTCTTCAATCTTTATATAAATTAATTCATTGTATTCGGAGATGTCAATTGTGTTTTACCATTAATAACCTTTATAATATCTTGCCCTGTGCAATAAATCCCAAGTTATCCAGGTATTTTTTTTTCGCTAATTGCTCGCAATTAATTCATTGTCTACAAATATATATACATACGTGACACGTCCTTAATCATATGCATAATACTATGGATGAGCTCCTTAGAGTACACGGTGGTATGTCGTGGAAATGCATTGGAGAATATGCGCCAAAACCATTAATTCTATGAAAAGGGGTTTCTGCGCAGGTTTTTCCACGACATAC